>JADBJO010000065.1:807226-827226 GCA_016801955.1 Conus betulinus
ACACACACACACACAACACACACATACACACACATCCACGCGCGCGCAACATAGAAAAAGCAGCAGCAACAACAACAAAGTAAAAAAAAAAAAAGTTCATCTAAGCAACAAGAATCAGTAACACACTCCTAACGCTTGGTTACTGACCAGAATTGGACAGCTAAGACTTCCATTGCATAACTTTCAGTATAAAACAATTTACAGCACAGTGGAAATAAGACACTACAGAAAGAATAGATGAATTAGACCGTGAGACAGAAAAATAAAGGAGAGACAGAGAGAGGGTGACAGAGAGAGAGAGAGAGACAGAGACAGAGACAGAGCATGTACAGATGGAGAGAAAGCCAATGAGGGGCCTGTTCATCAGCTAACAAGCTGCAAGTAAAAAAAAAAAAAAAAAAAGTGACGGCTGGTCAGTTGGATAATGAACAGAAAAGAAGGAAAAACAAACAACGCTGGGCTTGTGTATTTATATATGCAGAACCCAGTGGGTTCATGGCACTGCGGATGATCAGCAGGAAACACAGGGGAGGATGGAACTGTGTGTGTGAGGAAGAGGTGGTGCGGATTGTAAGGAGGAAGTCAGAGCGATGTCCGCCCACTGTGGGCAATGCACGGGAAACGTAAGGGAGTGGATGGATTACACCCAGGAACCCGAATGCCATAATCACGCTGTGGCTAAGGGAGTCTTGTGCGACTGGCTGGAACCATCACGGCTTTATGGTTGGTGAATGACAAACAGGGGGTGAGGGGTGAATGTTGATGAATTGGAATATACGCAGATTTTTTTTTTTAAAAAAATGGAGGGGAAGGGGTGTGTGTGTGTGTGTGTGGGGGGGGGGGGGAGGGGGGGGGGGGGGGCAAGTTAAAAAGAAGACGATAATGGTCATAATAGTGATGATTGTTGCTACAGCTATTGTTGTTGGTGGTGGTGTTATCATTTCATTTGTAGCAATATGGATAGCTGATCATGTATTTGCATAAACGTAGGATATGTTTTCCTGATATGCATTTGCATGATAATTAGTATTATTCAATCAGTCAGTTCATCAATCAATCCACCTATCTATCTATCTATCTATCTATCTATATCCATCTACCTATCTATCTATCTATCTATCGATCGATCGATCGATCGATCGATCTATCCGATCGATGGCTGTCTGTCTCTCTGCTCTCTCTGTCTCTCTGTCTGTCTGTCTCTTCTCTCTGTCTGTCTGTCTGTCTGTCGGTCCGTCTGCCTCTCTCTATCCGTCTGCTCTATCTATATATTTTATCTGTCTGACTATTTATCTATTTCTACAGACAGACAGATAGATTAGACAGATAAGTTATATAGATAGATATAGATAGATAGACACACAGACAGATTCTTTTTCAAGTGCTAGTGCACTTTTTGCTGTTTGTTTTTTGGGGGTTAGGAAAGCGAGTGTGAAAAGGAACAGGGGAACCAGCCGCCGTGGCGAAGTGGTTAGCGTCGTGGACTCCGGCTGGGAGGTCGCGGGTTTCTTTTTTCATTGGGGTCATGTGGGATTGTCTGCCCCGATCGGCTCACACCCAGAGCTGAGTTTGCTACGGGCTCCGTTGGGAAGACTGGTACCACACAGTGGAGTTCCATCCACTCAATGGATGCGTGTCTGAGAGTGTTGCTCAGATTTCCTGACTAACACTGCAGGTGTTTGTATCTCTCTGGGCCTGGTTGATGCCGGGATATATTATGAAAGGAAGCGTAGAGTACAGCCCTATCACGAGAGTCTCAGACCGAAATGGAAATCCGTAGCATCATCTTTATCATCCACATTCTCATCGATCATCAGCAAAAAAAAAAAAAAAAAAAAAAAAAAAAGGAACAGGGAAGCGGGACGAAGGTTAGAATGAAGAATGGGGTAAAAAAAATGGGATATGGCGGTTGCCCTAGATCCCGGGGTATTGCAAGGGGTCGGCGGGGTGGGGAAGGAATGATGAGAGGGAGTAGGGACAGTATGGGTGTGTGTGTGTGTGGGGGGGGGGGGGGGGGGGGGGCCAGAACCGCTGCTTCCCTCGCCTGTCCCCGATACTCACCTAGAACCACCCCCCAATCCACCCAAGTGCTTGGTGGATGATGGCTGCAGGTCTCTGAAGGAGTACACAGCCACTTTCACACTGAAGCGGCAAGACAAGCCCGGACCCCTCATCACTTTCGGCGCCAATTTTTCGGCCCCAGGTCAGTTATCCGTTCGTACCTTCTTGCGTCTGCATCGTCCTTCCTTCGTTCATTCCTTCATTCCTTCGCACTTTCTTCCCTTCTGTCTGTCTTCCACCCTGTCTTCCTTTCTTCATTTTACTCCTTTCCTTCATTCCAGTCACCTGCATTCATCTGTTCCTCCTTTCTTTTGTTCGTTCGTTGCTTTCTTTCAATGGAAACTCTCCAGCCTTCTGTTTATCTCTCCCTTCTGTCTTACCCCCTTTCCCAGCCTTCCCTTCTTCCGTCCGCCCTATATATTGTTTTCTTCCCTCCCTGCTTTCTTCTTTCTTTCCCTTCCTTATTGTTGTCCTCTAACCCTCCTATTTTTTTTCCTTTTTTTTTTCTTCTCCTAAACCGGGGCCTTCATCCTCCATTTTCCCCCAGTCTCTTCTTTTCTGTTTCACTTTCCCTCAGAATGCAAAAACTGTCCTCGCCTTTACCTTTTTTTTGTTCGTTCGTCATTCGTGAACTTGTTAACCCCCCCCCCCCCCCCCCGCCTTTTCTGCCCCCTCCTTTTCGTTGTCTTCCTTATTTGTGTCTTCTTTCCTTCGTCCCTCTTTTTTGTGCTGGGTTCATCGGCCAGACAAATTTATGTCTCTTATTTTCCCATTCGTTTATGTTCGTTCTTTACGTTGTTTGTTTGTTTGTTTGTTTGGGGGGGGGGGGGGGGGGGGGGGGGGTAGGTCGTGGAGGTGAGGGATGGTGGGATGGGGAAGGGAAGCTGTCTCATGTTCTCTGCCAACACCTAGCCCCCCCCCCCTCCCCCCCCCCCCCCCCCATTCACCCGCCCATCTTCCTTTCCAGAAGCATTATTCCCACGCCACTCCCCCCCCCCCCCCCCCCCCCCCCCCTCTTCCCCGTGCAAAGCTACACCCAAGGTTTGTCCTTTCGCATCCCCAGCGCTGCAGTCAACAGAGAGAACAGCCAGTATCAAGTCTTCATGAAGCAAACCACGACAGGTGACACTGCACTTGTTCTTTCTCTGTGTCCCTCTTCGTCGCAGTGTCTTTCTGTACCATCTCTCTGTGTTTTTCTTTTGTCCTAACGTTCTTTCTTTTTCTGATCTATGTTCTGTTTGGGCTTTTTTTTTTTTTTTTTTTGGTCCTTCGCTGGTTTAACGTCTTTCCTCTTATGCCTTTTTTGTTGTCTGTTGTTGTCTTTATTTTCCGTCCTATTTTCCTCTTTCCTGTAACTGCTCCTGTATTGACGTAGGCGACAAACTGAAGCGGCATCTAGAGATGACAGCAACGGTCAAACCCAAGACTCGGGCACTGCAAGCCAGAGCCAGGGTGCCCTGAATACGGTCTCCTTTACACCCTGGACGTGAACTCCTCCTACTTGCAGGACTCCGGAGAGTCCAGCAGTCACCATCTGCTGTCGTCAGTCCTCACCATTGGGCCCCAGCTTATGCACTCTTTTTTATTATGGAGGTAGACTCACTGCTGGGTAGCTGGCTTGTGCGCGCGCGCGCGCGCGTGTGTGTGCGTGCGTGTGTGTGTGTGTGTGTGTGTGTGTGTGTGTGTGTGTGTGTGTTCGTGGCGTGCGTGAATGTGTCTGCGCGCGCGTGAATGTGTGCGTGCGTCCGTATGTGTACGTGTGTGTGTGTGTGTGTGTGTGTGTGTGTGTGTGTGTGTGTGTGTGCGCGCGCGCGCGCGCGCGCGCGCGTGCGTGTGTGCGTGCGCTCGTACGTGTGTGTGTGTGCACGCGAGCGCGCGTAGTGTGTGTGTGTGTGTGTGTGTGTGTGTGTGTGTGTGTGTGTGTGTGTAATCCTCACTCAGACACACGAACACTCCTTGTTGCCAGATAGATAAGGTACAGCCACAAGAATATTCCACAGGGAAGAAAACAAGTCTTTATAGCCAGAGTGCCTTTGCTGAAAGGATGAAAGACAAAACACGAATGTTTCATAACAACATTGTAAATGGAGCGAATATTACTGGATGATTTTTATAGGGGAGAATTTACTTTTTAGTAAAAAGCTAAAGAAAAAAAAAAAAAAAAAAATCAGCAGAATCTCAGTCTTAAGTAAAAGGATCTTTGTCTTTGTTTTGAGGAAAATCAAGTAAAGACAAAGACAAGAACGTTCACTGGACAAAAGTAGGGGAGGGAATTTTAGTTGGGAGCTGAAGTTCAGCATACACAAATGTAAAAAATGTTCCAGAAAAAAAAGCCTTTAAGAGGAGAGAAATTCCGTGGTAAGGTAAATGTGGCAAGGGAAAAAAAACAACAACAACAACAAAAACAAAATTCCCAGGGAAACTGTCTCTACAGACAGACAAATCCTTGTTGTGAGGTAAATGTGGTACAGACACAGGCAAGAATTTCCCAGGGGAAAAAGTCTTCACAGAGAAAGAATCTTTGTTTGTGAGGTAAATGTGGTACAGGACACAGACAAGAATTTTCTCAGGGGAAAAAGTCTTCACAGAGGAAGAATCTTTGGTGTGAAGAAAATGTGATATACACGCGAGCAAGAATTTCCCACGGATAAAAAAAAAAAACTCCGTACAGAGAGAACCCGTTTGTTGAATGTAGAGTAGAGAAAGAAGGAAACTTCCCCAGGATTAGAGAGAGGGAGTCCTTCTTTGGAGATAAATGTAGTATAAACATAGACAAGAATTTCACACAGGAAAATGATATGATAGAGAGCAAATTTAAATGGGCATATAAGATATAGCATAGATACACACAAGAATGTCAAGTAAAAGTCAGGAGATAAATGTAGTATAGACACAGACAAGAATTTTCCTGAGGGAAGCAAGTTTCAGAAAGGAATCTTTGCCGGAACGATAGACCGACTTTTCTCACGGGGAAAAAAGTCACAACTAAAAGGAAATCTTCACCGTAAGGTAAATATCATATGGAAACAAACAAGAACTTCCCAGGAGAAAGTCTTTAACGAAAGGTAATCTGTACTGGGAAGTGTACGTCCGGACAAGAGTTTTCCAGACAAAAAAATCTTTACAGAGTAGCAAATCATCGTTGGGAGGGTGTCCCAGATGATGACTTAGGGCAAAGGATCATAGCGCGAGGCATGGCCATACTGGACACGTTTCCGACATTTGACTGTTGCAAAAATTGATATTTGCCTCCTGTGTACATAGTGTGTTTTGCTGCCTGACGTATTCGTTGGAAACTTTTAGTGTACCATATAAATGTTTTAAAAAAAAAAAAAAAAAAAAAAAAAAACACGTCATGATCGTTTACGATGCGTTCAACATACATTTTTTTTTTTCCCTTTCTAGCCTGTCACAATGTTTTCAGATGCACAACGAGAAAACGACGGCTTTAGCACCAGCAGCAGGAGCAGCAGACTCAAATCACCCCGGACCTGGTGGAAAGCCTTCATCTCGAGAGGAGGTGTCTGGCATGTTGCTGAAAGTAAACATGTCTCTGCCGGGTCTGTCCCTGGAGGTTGTCAGCAATTCGTCCTCCGGCAAACAGCCAGGGATCTTCACACAGGCGATGCATATTCGTTACTACTGGTGGGTCCGTGGCTTTTTTTTTAAAATATTCATATTTCAGTGCCTAACATAATGAAGTAGAAGGACCCATAGTCAATTGGCAGGAGGGTTAGCTGACAATAAACAGGTACCTCATTCAGCAGGTCAGGCGAGGTTGAGGCGGCAGAGGGCGAAGGATGGGCTGCACAGTTCATAATGGTGTGATCCAGACACGGTGAACTTCTAACAGTTCACTCTCCTAGGGCCATTAGGCGATGGGATTTTGACCTTTAAAAGTACGGTATGAGCATTCATTTACGTTGTCCACAAATTAAAAGAAATGGTGGATCTTCAAAAGAACCGATTTTTTACTGAGAGATCACACACACACACACACACACACACACACACACACACACACACACACACACACACACACACACAAGTTCCTGAAAAAAAGAGCTGTGAGGGGAGACACACACCTGGTGCGCACATATTAAAAAATCGTTAAAAATCGTTTATTAGGAAATCAATTTGAAATTAACAAAGAGTAGAGAAAAAAAAAGTTTTATGAAGAATCGTGACAGGAAAGGATTTTTACGCGGGGGGGGGGGGGGGAGAGAGAGAAGAATCTTGACAGGAGAGGAGAGAGAGAGAGACAGACAGACAGAGAGAGATAGACAGACAGACAGACAGACATAGATAGGTACATAGATAGATTAGGTACATAGATTTTTTCGTCTCCGCGTATGCGTTTTCTATAAAAGTGGATTTCCCTATACAATTTCCCTTGGGTTAACTCCACTGACTGATCATCGATTGATCAATGGATAAAACGACTGATTGATTTGGGCTCTGTTTCTCTTTCTCTCTCTGTGTCTGGGTTCTGTCTGTCTGTCTGTCTGATCTGTCTGTCTGTCTGTCTGTCTGTCTCTCTCTCTCTCTCTCTCTCTCTCTCTCTCTCTCTCTCTCTCTCTCTCTCTCAGCATCAGGTAAGCATTCTCTACCACTCGCATAGCCAAACCCGGCTGACAACGGCCCAGATTCACATTAATTAATCAATTAATTAATCAATCAATCAATCAATCAATCAAATCGATTGATTAGCTGTTGATATATCGATCGACTAATTGACTAATTGGCTGATTGATTGGATTGTGGTTGGATAGATGTTCGGAAGGATAAATGGATTTAGTATCTAATTCCATTGATTACTTAACGTTTGATTGATCGAGTGATTTATTGATTGACGAATGAACGAAACGAAAATGGATGGATGCATGACAGATGGATGGATGGATGGATGGATAGATAGATTGAACCATTCACTTCTTCATTTTATCTATCTACTTATTTATTCATTCATTTCTTGATTGATTGATGGATGGATGCATGATGGATGGGTGGATGGATTGAATCATTCACTTATTTATACATCTACTTTTTAAAAAATTCATTTATCTACTTATTTATTTACCCATTGATTGTCTGTTTCAGTGAGCCTGAACTAGGTATCCTGTACGCCCTCCACGGTTCCCCCGGCTTAGCAGCGAGCAACAGCCACGTGTCCTTCTGGAGTTTCAACAACAGAGCCACTCTTAACGGCAAATCATTCGCCCAAACCTGGAAGGCCTCCGACACCATGGCCATCTTGATTCCTGGTGGGTTGGGTTGGGTGGCTAGAGGGTGAATGCCAGGGAGGATGGGAAGGGTGAGGTGAGGATGGGGGGGAGGGTGAAAATGGAGGCGTAGAAGGGGAGGAGGGGGGGGGTGGGTGGTGAGGGATTGGATGGGAAGTGGATGGGAAAGGATTCGGTGGGGAAGGGATGGACAAAGAGAGAGAGCGAGAGAGTGAGAGGGGGGAAGTGAGTTAGTGAGTGAGTGCGAGAGAGTGTGAGTGTGTGTGAGGTGTGTGTGTGTGTGTGTGTGTGTGTGTGTGTGTGTGTGTGTGTGCGTGTGTGTGTGTGTGCGTGTGTGTGTGTGTGTGTGTGTGTGTGTGTGTGTGTGTGTGTGTGCTCGCGCACGTATATATATAATCGACAGAAATATTTTTTATGCACTGGGAATGTGCTTGTATAAGACAGAGATTGGAAGAGGAGGGGTGGGATTAAGAATCAACTGAATGAGAAAATATAATCGTTGGGCGGCATAATTGTACAATGTTTTTGTTCGTATTTTTTGGAGCGGGGAAAAGCAAGTGTATCAACCAGAGAGAGAGAGAGAGAGAGAGAGAGAGAGAGAGAGAGAGAGAGAGAGAGAGAGAGAGAGATTTTCAGTTATTATTAATCCTCATTTACATTTCCCCTGTTCAGAACGACTATTACAATTTCATAACCTTGTCAGCATTAAAATTCGTGAGGCTGAGTCTGTCTGTCTGTCTGTCTCTGTCTGTCTGTCTGTCTGTCTGTCTCTCTCTCTCTCTCTCTCTCTCTGTCTCTCTCTCTGTCTTCTCTGTCTGTCTCTCTCTCTCTCTCTCTCTCTCTCTCTTTCTCTCTCTAACTCTTTGTCTGTCTGTCTGTTTCTGTCTCCCTAACTCTCTCTGTCTCTGTCTGTGTCTTCTCTCCCTTTCTCTCTCTGTCTCTGTCTCTGTCTTTTTTGTCTCTCTCTCTCTGTCTCTGTCTCCCCTCCCTCCCCCTCCCCCCCCCCCCCCCCTCTGTCTTTCTCCCTCCTCCCTCTCTCTCTTACAAAATCTTTCATGTTCTATTTCATTGTTAAGGTAATAGTTTTTCATTTGAAAGTGGCCGCCATAGTGTTCCGTTTAAAATATATAGTCATAATAATCCATGTTGAAGTAACAGTCTTGATGACACGTTTTCAAGTGACAATCATCATGTCCCAGATCAACATGCTAGTCATAATGCTCTATTTCAAAGTGACAGTCAAAATGTTTTGTTTTAAATGACATCCACAATAATGCGTTTCAAAGTGAGGGTAGAACAAAAAAAAAAAAACCGTTTGAAAGTAACAGTCAGAATGTTCCAGTTCAGAACGACAACCGTCATATTCTGTTTTATGATGAAGGTCATGATACCTCATTGCCTTATAAAACTCCCAACGTTTTGTTAGACCGCGAGGTTTTCTTTAGTCGCCATTTCTTTTAGGAAGGTTGTGCAAATGTTCCATTTGTTAAATGTGAGAATGATCCACTAAACTCCTGGGAAGCTCATAGTGTCCGTTTTCTTGAAGTGTTGACGCTGTTTCCCTCTTGCAGGTCACAATGTCACCGTGGTTAACCATATGACGGCTAACTTCTCGCGGGCAGTTCGAAACACCAAAATCTACTGGACCTGTAACATTGGAACCCCTAATGTGTCTACCGTAAGACAGAAACTGAAAGAGTGGTTTGATTAATATTCTGTTTATTCTTTTTTTTTTGTTCCTTCTTCTTTTTTTTTCCTTTTTTTATCGTCAATACTCTCTCTCTCTCTCTCTCTCTCTCTCTCTCTCTCTCTCTCTCTCTCTCTCTCTCTCTTGTTTTTTTTTTCGCAATTTTTTTTTCTTTTCGCTCTTTTTCTTGTTCGTCTTCCATCTTCTTCTTCCTCTTCTTTTTCTTCTTCTGCCTCCTCCTCTCCCTCCTCCTCCTCCTCTCCTCCCCCCCCTTCATCTACTTCTTCTTCTTCCTCCTCCTCCTCCTCCTCCTTCAGTGATGATCAGCAGAGTAAACTTCTAAATATTCTAAAGAGATGACGTCATCGAGATCAGTGATGATGCAGAGTAAACCAAAGCCAAGACAAAACGAAACAAAATGAAACAAAGGCGGAAAGTGCGGGGATAGCGCCTGGAGTAATGCAGGGAATAGATAATGGAGTTAAAGTGATGGGAAAGTATTCTTCAAAAATCCAGTTATTAGGTAAAAGATTACTGGCTAATTTTGAAATAGAACATTTTGAACTTAAGGACTTTCCTAAAATGACTTAACATCCGATTCTGGCAACATATTTTCAATGACCTCTGAGGGAAGGAGATTTCGTATTTGTTCAAAATGAAATAAAATGTATTTAGCCGTCAGTTTTCATTACATGTGCAATTGATTTCATTGCAATATTTTGCCGATGGAGAATTCAGTTGTCAGTTATAATGTGAAAGTTAAACGTTTGACAGCCCTACTAGGAGCTCTCACATCTAATGAAAAGGATTCACTTAGGACGAAAAAAAAAAAGCTGACAATGTTTCTTTTTCTACTAGACAGCAAATTTCTGCTTTCTTGTTCCCGGCCACGCAAGACGAAAAGCATATATAAATAATCCCACAAAGTGAAGAAACCAAGACGAAGAACATATTCATTATAAATAATCCCACAAAGTGAAGAAACCCAACAAGATCAATGTTTATTCCTTTCATTTGAATGCAGTAGATTTAATGTCTTATCACACATGATACTAGATTCATGGAGTGTTGGTGAAATAGCTTGCAAAACGGCTTGAGCGTCTACACAAAGTATTATATTGAGCACATTCGGTTCTAGACGAACCACATACGACAAAGCCCATAACAATCGCAACGAGTTAAGCCGTGAAAATGACAGAACCTCTTCCAAGATAGTAAGATGTATCAATCTTAAGGAATGGAACAGTAAACCCGGAACCTTCACGTTCAACTTCTAAACCAATACCGTCTCTGTGAATCTTAAGAGAACTGGGATATGTTTTGCTAAGTGTGTTTCTGGTGTCGTGATTGCTACATTCAGTTTTGACCCTTTCTTAAATTGGTGTGAGAAGATCACAACCATCTCTTGTTAAATCCCACAATGGTAAGGGCGTAGTTTTCATAGCTGGAATGCAATATTATGTGTGAATGAACATCATCTAAAAGAAATACCGGAAATATCGATGGTAATCGTTTGTAGATGCTTACGATCATTCCTTGCGCTTTTTGAGAAATACTGGTAAAATCTTACTGTAACTCCGATTTAACAGAAATATTCTGCTGAACTTGCTCTAAGAGCATACTTTACTGATGCTGATTTTCTTATCTGATCGAGAGGTAAAACTTCTGCTAGTATGTATGTGTGTTTTCCACTGTGCATATGTGAAATGAAAAACCTAAAAGCTGGCTTCATAGATTTACTTCCAAACTCTGCAATTCATTCAAGTAATGATTAGGAGCAGAGAAATGATTTCTCTTGGCCGTACATGAAAGCAATCCTGACGAGTGCAGCTGCAGTGTGTAACGGAGTTGCGGGATCCTGACCCCCACGGGTATCAACTGACAGTATTCAGAAAGTACAGGCTTTCCATAGCTTTTGACAGGATTGGGTCATTTTGTTTCCACTTAAGTTTTGGAATCAAGTAAACTTCCAAGATTTGACCTTTGTCTAATATTCAGTTTCGTTTCCATTGATCTGAAAAGTTGCCAGCCTCTGCAGACATCGTTGCTAAAAAGAATCTATTGGGTCTTTACGAAAATTTACGAAAAATTATAAAGCCAATTTTCTGTTGCCTGTCTCTCGTGTTTTCAAAGTGTTGTGGAAATATTAGATGCTGTTCATAGTAGCTTACATACTCACTTACTAGGGACAGTTATGACCTAAAATGAATAATTTGCCCGTATTCCTTTCCATGTACCCCCTCTCTCTCTCTCTCTCTCTCTCTCTCTCTCTCTCTCTCTCTCTCTCTCTCTCTCTCTCAATCCTTGATCGAATAAAAGTTTTCTGAGTCCTGAGTTCCCTCGCTCCGATCCCTCCCTCTCATTCCTTCTCTCTCTTTTTCTTACTTCCGCTCGTCCAAATTCTTACATATACATAATCCCCGTGACGCTAAAATCAGATGTGATGTCATACGTTCTTGACAAAAAAGTTAGCATCATCATAGGTTCGATGACGATGATGAGGACTAGGATATGATGACGACGACCATGATGACAATGATTGTGATGATGATGTCACACAGGATGTCATCACCATGGACGCGGAAGTGCGCAACAACTCGGTGGGACGTCACCAGGACGTGTACTACGCTATGAAGCTGGACCACCAGAACCAATACGACATCGAAGTGGACGGCAGCCTCGAGGGGCCCATGTCCAACATGAAGTTCAAGACCGACATTGACTACAAGGCGAAGGGCAAGAGGGTAAATCACCAGTAGTGGCAATAGCAGCAGAGGAAGAAGAGGAGAAGGAGGAGAGGCAGTTGTAGCATCAGGAGGAGGAGGTGGTGGACGAGAAGGAGGAGGAGGAGGAGCAGTAGTAGTAATAGGAGCAGTAGCAGCAGCAGTAATACGAACAGCAGTAGCAGTAGTGGTAGTTGAAGGAGGGGGAGTGGAGGAGGAGGAGGAGGAGGAGGAAGGGTAGCAGGAGTGGTAGCACTAGCAGGAGGAGAAAAAGGAGGAGAGGATGAAGAGATGGAAGAACAATAGGAGAAGGAATAATTTGTAGAAACAGCAGAAGCTGCAGCAGCAGCAGCAGCAGCGGCAGAGAAGCAGCAGCATTAGTTGTAATAGTGGCAGTGTTAGGAAAAGGAGGGAGCAGAAAGAGGAGGAGAAATAGCAATAGAGATGGCAGCAGCAACAGTGGTAGCTGCAGCAGCAGCTAGTAGTAGTAGTAGTAGTAGTAGTAGTAGTAGTAGTAGTAGTAGTAGTAGTAGTAGTAGTAGTGGTGGTGGGGGGGGGGGGGGGGTAGTAGTAGTAGTAGTAGTAGTAGTAGTAATAGTAGTAGCAGCAGCAGCAGCAGCAGTAGTAGTAGTAGTAGTAGTAGTAATAGTAGTAGTGGTGGTGGTGGTAGTAGTAGTAGTAGTAGTAGTAGTAGTAGTAGTAGTAGTAGTCGTAATTGTAGCGGGAGGAGAAGCAGAAGATTGCAGGAATGGGAGTATCGATAGCAGCAGCAGCAGCAATAGTACCAGAATAGACGGAGGACGAGGAGAAAGAGAGACGAAGGGGGGGGGGGGGGGGGGGGGAGGAGGAGAACTAAAGGAAGAATAGGAGGCAGAGGAGTCATAGGAAGAGCAGCAGAAGCAATGGCAGCAATGAAAGTGGGATGAAAAGGGGCAGGAACAGTTTAAGAGCGAGCAGCAACAGTAGCAGCAGCAACAGTATCAGCATTAGTAGAAGGAACAAGAGGAGGACTTGGGGAGGAGCAGGAAGACGAAGAAGAGAAGCAGGAGCAATGATGGCTGTAACACCACCGTCACTATCATCACTGTCACCGTTAACAGTAGGAGTAATAACGGTAGCAGCAGCGCCAGTAGCAGCAGCAGGGGCAGCAGCAGCAATGTTGAATCAAGTAGCTGCAGCAGAAGCATCATCTTCACCACAATGACCATTTGCAGAAGTAGTCATAACAACTGCATCACCATCATCATTATCACCATCGGCAGCTGCAAAGCAGATATTGTGGTGGTATCATCACAATCATCATCATCATCATCATCAGCAGCAGCAGCAGCAGCAGCAGCAGCAGCAGCAGCAGCAGCAGCAGCAACAGAAGTAGCAATAGTAGTAGTAGTAGTAGTAGTAGTAGTAGTAGCAGTAGTAGTAAGCTTCATATCAGCGGCAACGAATGAGTTAATGATGGTGATAATGATGAAGTGAAATGAAGTACAGCAATCGTAGTAATAGTGGGGCAGGGGAAGCACAAGCAGCAGTAGCGGTAGTAGTTATAGTAAGCGTGATATCAGTGGTAGCAAAGTTGATGAAGGTGATGAAGGTGATAATGATGAGAAGAAGAGAGGATAGCGGTCAGTCATAATAATAGTGTGGCAGAAGCAATTGGATACAGAAATAGTGGTAGCTGTAAAAACATCAGCAACGAAGGCAGAAACGGCTGTCGCAGCAGCGGAGCTAGTCCGGCAGCAGCAGCAATTACCACAGCAAAAACAGCAGAAGTGGTTGTAGCGACTGAAGTAGAAGCAGCACTGGCAGCAACAACAAGTGTAACTGGTAATCGTGGTGGAGTAAAACAATTTTACTAGCCGTAGTGATGAGATGGTGACATGGTGGTGGGTGGTGGTGTGGTGTGGATGATGATGATAACGATGATGATAATGATATGAAGACGGTGTTGGTGGTGATGGTGGTGGTGGTGTGGATGATGATAATGATGATGATGACGAAGACGGTGTTGGTGGTGATAGTGGTGGTGGTGGTGGTGGTGGTGTGGATGGATGATGATGATGATGATGATGATGGTGTTGGTGGTGGTGGAGCTGCTGTTGGTGGTGGTCAAGGGGAAGGTGACTCTCCATCTGCAAAGCTCCGTCATTACATCAACAGCTTCGTTAGTAGCTTCATAAAATCTTCTCGCGTAATAAGAATCAGGACAGGCACTGTTGAACCGCATCCAAGAGACGCGGTGTTAGGTCAGGGTGTCCTCCGGTGGGGTGCCCTGTGATGATCCGACATTGACCATGAGCGCCCCGCACACATCTGGCAGAGGGGTCAAAACACGTCGACTCTGGGTGTGGGGACGTGGATGGGAAAGCTGAAATGAGCGAAGAGAATGGAAGATATGTTGGGAAGCACGGGAAATGGATGGCATCGGTCTCTATGACCCCCACCCTCTCCACACACACTCTCTCTTTCCTCTCGTCCCACCATCACCCTGTCACCTCTTTCCCGCCATTTCTTCCTCGCACAATAGCAGCAGCGGTAGCAGCAGCAGTAGCAGCAGCAACAACACCAGTAACAACAACAACAACAACAAACAACAACAACATTAACAACAAAAACATCACCACCACCACCAACACACCAGTAAACGTTAAGGTTGCTGTCACTGAGACGTTTGTTTTTATCCCTTCCCGTCGTTTTTTTGTTTCTGTCATTCAAACGGTAAATCTGGGTCGCGACGATGACATAGGAGATGACGATGTGATGACGTCATGTTTTCAGAGGGAACGGCGGTCGTTACGCAGCATCACCAACCGGCTGAGGCGGGATGGAGGAGGAGGTGGAGAAGGCGGTGGAATCGATAGAAGCGATGGTGATCAGACGCGGGGCAGAACTCACGGTCAGCTTGTCTGTGTTGGTCTGTCTGTGTTGGTCTGTCTGTCCTTGCCTCTCTGTCTGTCTGTCTGTCTGTCTGTCTGTCTTGTCTCTCTTCTTCTCTCTCTCTCTCTCTCTCTCTCTCTCTCTCTCTCTCTCTCTCCCCCCCCCTCCTCCTTCCCTCCAAGAATCTTTCCCTGACATGTTTTCTTCCGAGTGTTATCATCATCTGAAGGTTAAATGCATCTCACTTCAAAGTGGTCTGTGTGTGCAAGCATCAATCACTTCAAAAGGAGGTCTTTGCGTGCCAAAAAGGCAAGCATTCCAATTCAATCACGGGAAAGCAAAAAGGAGATTGCAGTACTGGTTTCCTCAAGCATTCAATCACGGGGAAACCATTCAAAAGGAGATTGCAATACTGGTTTCCTCAAGCATTCAGAATGGCTGGGTGACTGCAACACTGGTTTCCACCACCTCATGTTACAAGTAAGGACAAGAATTCTGTTATGGGAAGACAACTCAGGAAAACCAAAAGGATGGCTCAGTTTCTGTCTGTGTCAAACTCACTTTCCTCCATGCAAGATGAGACAAATGTTGTCGTTAAGGGTTAGAATCAAGTAGAAAGCGTTTGCCCATCAAAAGGAGATTGCAATACTGGTTTTTTGTGTGTGAATTCTGTTATGGGAAGATAACTCAGGGGGGGGGGGGGGGGGGGGGATTTTATCTTACTACTACTACTTTTTTTTCTTACTGCTGCTGCTGCTGGGGGGGGGCGGATTTTACTATCTCATTATTATCATCATTATTATCATTATTCTTATCTGTTGTTATTTTTATCATCATCATCATCATTCATTATTATTATTATTATTGTTATTTGTTATTGTTATTGTTGTTGCTGCTGCTGTTGTTGTCTCCGCACTACCCCATACGTAGCAGCACCCACCTATGGGCAGACACGCTGTTGGCGGGACCTTCACACGCTCTCTTTAGGGGTCACCTCAGTACAGAATGTCACCATGTTGTCATTTACAGCTTTAAACTTATCGTTCGAAGTATTTATACGATTCCTTCCCCCAACGCTCTAAAGCTGCTTTCAAATCTGTCACAGTAGTCAACGTCACAGTCTATTTGTCTGTTGGAGATGTATCCCGTGCGAACTATACCTGACAAAAAGTTTGTCTAATTCCGATTTTTTTTTTTTTTTTTCATTTTGAAAACCAGTAGACTAGCCATGGTGACTGTGGCAGCGGTATTCTGTCACCTGTTCTGAAGGGTTTTGTCTTTCAACAAGAACATTACGGAGAATTAAGTGCGGGGAAATAAAAAAAAATGTACCTACTTTTTTTCTTCCATCTTTTTTTTTTTCTCACCCTCAGTCTTCCAGTACTTGTTCATTAAACGATGATTCTGGACTTACGTGGTAGTGGAGAGAGAGAGAGAGAGAGAGAGAGAGAGAGAGAGAGGGAGAGAGAGAGAGAGAGAGAGAGAGAGGTGAGATTTATTCGTAAGGTCTTAGCTCTTCATAGGGAGTGTATAAAAATGTGAGATTCGCGTATTGATGTTCCACACTTATCATGCTGTATATATACAAGAGAAAGATAGAGACGGACGGAAGGGGATGGATGGGATGGGGGTAGAAAAGCAGTAAAAGAGACGCAAAAATGTCATTCACTTGTGGGATTTTTCTTTCCCGGCTGGCTCCTCTCCAGAGCTGAGTTTGCTATGGTTCAGTAGTTAAGACTGGGACCACACAGTCGAGCTTCGTCCACTTTACGGATACGTCCCTGAGAGTGTTGCTCAAAACTTCTGACCAGCACCGCGGGTGTCTGTATCTCTCGGGCCTGTTGACACCGGGACATTTTATTAACGTCAGCGTAAAGTACAGCCCTGTCATAATTATTGTCTCAGAGCAGAATGGAAGGGCGTTGCATCACCTTCATCATGCTCTTTTTTTTTTTATTGATCCAGCATGAAAGAAAATGTATAAAATTCTATGGCCCTTCCAGTCCCTGCTCTCATGGTGACCTCAGTGTCGATTATCTCCCCATGTCTATGCCCTGGTTTGGTTCTGTCGGGGTCTCCGTTATAGGGAAATTCATGGGGACTGTCGTTGGACGGAGTGGTGGCCGGCGCCCTCTGGAGGGAGAACTCACACTGGCTCCGCGACTAAGCACTCATTGCTTTCAGTAGGGGGCTTAGTAGGTGTGGTGTCCTGTGTTTGTTGGATCAGAACAGGCGCCACTGAACACCACAAAGTGACTTGGCAGCAGTGCAGTGCCTCCTCTGATGGGTTGCCTCATAAAAGAATTGAAAATGACTTCTCCCTGTGGATATTTCCGGTGCCTGGTCTGTGGCGTGACGGGGGGGGGGGGGGGGGGGGGGGAGGGGAAGGGGAGACAGAATGAGCAACGTGGGTGCTACGCCACTGAGATGACATGAAGAATGAGACAAGAAGAAAAAAAAGGAAAAGAAAAGAAATAAAAAGGAAAAAGAAAAGTAAAGGTGTATCGGGTCACATGGTCATCATCATCATTTCACGAAACACACATTGTTGACAGAATCGTACACTGGATCTTTGCACAACTCTAGGAGGCCTTCCTCAAATGGATGGCCGGAGAACCGGAAACGGAAAAGCCAGGGAGCAAAAAAGCCAAGGACGGGGGCGTCTCCCGGTGTGAGCAGAGGTCAGGCGGTCTCGCTCGGCCTTGGGGACCTCTCCGCGGACTCTGTGACGCGGCTCTTCAGGCGGCCCTCCTGGAAGCTGAACATCGACGGAGACCTGAAGTGAGAGGCTGGCGGGAGGAGGGGAGTGTGTGGGGTGGGATTTGGTGCTGTGGAAGCGCGTGTGTCAGTGAGGGTAGTGGGATGGATGACACCAAAGTATAAACACATGTGTACTGGTATCTTATTCAGACATCACCTCCGAAGACGGAATGTGGTTGTCTTAAAAGGCAGTATAAAAAAAAAAAAGATGCGTACATAACAGTCTCGCCGATGGTGAATCTGGGTAGTAGCGGAGAAACAAAAGAAAAAAAAAATTAACGATAAACATGTCAAAGTGAAAAATACGAGGGAAAAAAAATCTAGTTTGAAGGATTTCTGTGTCACATCGTTTTCCTCTCCTTTTATCTCTCTAGATTCCTGTCTCTTACACAGTCTCTGTGTCTTGTTTGTTGGTCTCTTTTTGACAGTCTATTTACCCCCACAGAGTCTCTCTCTCTCTGTGTGTGTGTGTGTGTGTGTGTGTGTGTGTGTGTGTGTGTGTGTGTGTGTGATTTGTCCTCTGTTCATACGAGTCAGAAGACAGGGTAATGCTTTAACATCTTTACTGCTTGTTCTCTCATTCACACACACACTCGAGATATTTTTTTCTGACGTAAACAGAAACCTCTGAAACTGTCACGTCGGCTGCTTATACGTCATCTGTAAAACTGACGTCACATCCCCCTTTCTTTAGCGAAACACAAAAACCAATCAAACATTATTCTTCCCCAATCATCCTCATCATCCTGTCCATGTTTCACGTGTTTCTGTTCGTCTGATAAGGTAAAGTCTCCAGTTTCATTTGTGATTCAGGAAATATGGTTTCTTGCTCTGTCTGCCAGAAATAATCCGGTAAGGAGAACTGACAAGCTCAGGTTGTCCTGTCCGTGTCGGCATGGTGCCTGGCGGCTGGTCTGATGCACCGTGAGCACGTGGTTTTGCTACGTGGTCCCGAAATCAGTCCGTTCTGCTCGTGCATCTTCTTCAACATTCTTCTTTCTCATCTGGCTGTTCTCTGACTCTAGCGACCGTGGCAAATCTTGGTCAGGCTGCTTCGCTGATGTGTCTTCTAGCGTCTGTTTTGTAGCTGTGTTGTTTTGCAGTTGCTTTTCTGAATGCTTCATTATTGGAATCAGTCCATCAGGATTGGTTGATTGCTGAAGCTCGCTCTCTGCTGTGTCTCATAATTGTCGACGATTCCTTCGGAACTGACGTCCATCTCCGTACGAATGTTGTATGGCCGGACGTTCACTTGTCGATCTACTTTGGTGCTAACCCACTGTTTGGATCCAGGCAGTTGGAACTTCACAACCTGTCCCAAATCAGTTCTGTCAACTCCACTGCACTTTTCTTGTAGTAATGCACTCGCTTCAGTTTTCTGTGCTCAACTCCTTCTTGACTGATACGATTGAAGGTTTGAGTAACGTCCACGAAGTCGGCACTTGAGTTCTCGTCCTTCTTCCGAAAAGTCGTTGAGCAGGTGAACTGTTTACCATCTACGTAGGGACGTTTCTGAACTCCAGTAGAGCAGGGAAGGGATCTTGATGGTTGTGTTCTGCTTTTTTTTTCATGCACATCTTCGCTGCCTTCACTGCGCTCTCTACCTTCCCATTGGACGGCGGGTAATGTGAAGAACTTGTTACACGTTCGAATCCGTATGCTTTGCTGAATTTTTCATACTAGGTGGCCACAAACTGAATTCTGCTGTCTGTTGTCAAGCGTTTCTGGGATTCCATGTCTTGCCGCGTGTGTCTCTTCAAACAAATGATAACTTCTCTGATTCTCTTATTTGCAAGTGATCAATCTCGAAGAAGTCTGAATAGTAATCAACAGTGACCAGGCTATCCTCCTTTCCGGTGTTTTCAAATACATCGCAAGCAATGTGTTGCCAGGCTAGGAAAGGGATCTCTGTGCTGATGAGTGGCTCTTTCTGCTGACCACGGTGGAATGTGCTGCAGGCGCTGCGTTTCTTGACAAAGTCTTCGATGTCCAAGGTCATCCTGGGCCAGTAGGCTACCTCACGTGCTCTTCTCATGCAGCTCTGAATTCCTGAGTGGCTTGCATGGAGTTTCACTAAGATGTCCGTTCTCTGTTGTTCTGGTACAATCACTCTGTGACTTTTGAAGACAGGCCATTGTGTGTTGAAAGTTCTTCCCTAAAAGGAAAATAGTCTTGTAGCTGTTTTGGAAGTTGTCGTGTTTCCTCTGGCCACCCGTGTAGAATGATGGCCATGAGAGTCTTCATAGTTGTATCTACCTGTGTTGCTTGTTGCAGACTGATCAGTCTCTGCTGTTTGATGGCCAGTTCGTGCAGTGTATCTCTGTTTCCAGTTCTGTGTAGAAGATTGCATCTTTGTGGGTGCTTTGCTGTCCTGCCTTTCCACTGACCGCGCTCTGCTGAGAGTGTCAGCCAGGTACGTCTGACTTCCGCGCTTGTATACCACTGAGTACCTGGACTTTTGAATCCTGAATAGCATGCGCTGAATCCTTTTTGGCACTCAGAGTTGTCTTTTCATGTTCATCTTCCATGGCTGAACTTCAGTCTTCTTCGTTCTTTGCGTATTTTTCCTTCTCCTGCTTTCAAAGTCCTTTCATAACTTCTGACGCCATATGTTGTCCTCTCTTCATACGAGTCGGATGACAGGTAATGCTT
>JADBJO010000065.1:832226-839726 GCA_016801955.1 Conus betulinus
ACGTACTGAGACTAAGTTTCAAAGTATAATGACTGCACGTGGAAGTTAGAACGAAAATAATCATTAAAACACCGAGGCGCCAAACCGAACGTGACAAACACTAACATGACGAGCCTCAACGCATAGATCTTGTTCAGGTAGGATAAGGGAGGTAATCAAAACCAAACCAGACGAAAATCGGTAAAGAATGGAGGAAAAAAAACAAGTCTTCACTGACTATGAAAATGATAACAAGGATTTCGAGGCTTGACGAGACACGAGAGTTGACACCAGACGGATACAAAGACATGGTTCTGTTTAGAACCCAACGATCCCTACTGCTGTTGATAAGAATTAATTTTTTCTTGTGTAACGTCCCCGTTTCTCATTCCGCCACTGTTTCTCTTGTTCCTCTTCCTCCTCCAAATCCGATATTTTGAAATCCTTGTTAGGTTATTGTGTTTTGACAGGGGAATAGCTTACCCGTCATCGCGTTTTTTCTTCTTGTTTTGTTTGTTTTACGTTAATTGATTTAAGAAAAAAGAGATTGCATGTGTGATGTGAACATGATGCATGTATCCGATCATTCATGCTTGAACTTCATCAGTTCTTAGCAAAGACAGTTTCTTTTTTTCAGTGTAGGCCTACATGTACCGTCGTTTGGATGCAAGTGGTTTCAGCATTTTGTCAATTTTTAGCTTTCTCAATTTGTTTGTTCACTCATTTATTTATCTTCATTGGCTGCTTGCTTGGTTGATCAGTCGACCGTAAGTGTGGTCGCTTATTGCTACACTTTCTTGCAAAATGTCGACAATACTTTGTTGACATGTTGCATGTACATCAAGGATGTATTTTTACTCTGTAGCACGTAAATTAAAGGAAAAAGACACTAATGATTGAGATGCGCTTCTGTTGCTCTTTTCATGATTGATTATCACAAATGCCCCAAACACTTTAAGACTTTCATAAGGACAGCTGGTTTCATAATTCTTTCGCATGAATCGCACTTAGAATATTCCGTCATGAAATGGTATTTCCTATAGGCGTGCCATCGTTTGTGCAAGTTCAGTTAACAGTCTATGACTACTGTTTCTCTCTCTCTCCTCTCTCTCTCTCTCTCTCTCTCTCTCTCTCTCTCTCTCTCTCTCTCTCTCTCTCATCCTCTCTGTCCGTCCGTCCGTCCGACGTCTGGCTGTCTCTTTCTGTCTCTCTCTCTCTCTCTCTCTCTCTCTCTCTCTCTCTCTCTCACCATCTCGACTGACTGACCTGTCTGTTGCGGCGTGTCCAACCAACAACAGAGAAGTGACCTGATGGCCAAAGAAACTGACCACTGACATCAGTCTCAACAGCACCTGGCTGGACTTCGCGCTGGACAGTGACGTAGAATGGGCCCACCCCGGGTGCCCTCGTTGTCGTGGCCAGTTAGTCACCCAGCGCTTGGATTCCTTGGGCAAGGTCAGCATGAATGACTGCCTGCGTCGTCGTGGTTACCCAGTTAATTTGTTCGTGTGTTGTCGTGGTTACCCCAGTTTGATTTGTTCGTGTGTTGTCGTGGTTACCCCAGTTTCATTTGTTCGTGTGTTGTCGTGGTTACCCCAGTTTGATTTGTTCGTGTGTTGTCGTGGTTACGCGAGTTTGATCTGTTGGTGTGTTGTCGTGGATACCCGAGTTTGATCTGTTAGTGTGTTGTCGTGGATACTCGATTTGATCTGTTCGTGTGTTGTTGTCGTGGATACCCGAGTTTGATCTGTTCGTTTGTGTTCGTGTGTTGGTTACCCCAGTTTGATCTGTTCGTGTGTTGTCGTGGCTACCCGAGTTTGATTTGTTCGTGTGTTGTCGTGGTTACCCGAGTTTGATTTGTTCGTGTGTTGTCGTGGTTACCCGAGAGTTTGATTTGTTCGTGTGCTGTCGTGGCTACCCGAGTTTGATTTTTGTTCGTGTGCTGTCGTGGTTACCCGAGTTTGATTTGTTCGTGTGTGTTCTTGGAGGTACACGGAAAGTTCAGCAGCTGCAGGCGGGAATGAAAGTCCCTGCTGGGATGCCGAGGGCTCTCTCGGTACAGTTAGTTGCTCCGACTGGTTGGAACTTCCTTGCTAGTAATTTCTCTTTTCTGTCACTCCGTTTGACTCTGTGTGTGTGTTTGTGTGTGTGTGTGTGTGTGTGTGTGTGTGTGTGTGCTTAACTGGGCAATTCTCCTGCCTTTGCTGTGGAGCGGTGTATACACTTATTTCTGATCACAAATCACATGTGCCAGGGCTTTTGATTAATGTAATCTGGCGACAGATATAGTGAACAGTGGACATACTGTCCAGTAGGGACGCTAGTTGTCCATTCTGCATTGTCTGTTCCGTCCACATGGCTTTTTTGGGTACTGTTGTTATGCTTCAATCTCGTTCATTTTCTCTATCATAAAAAAAAAAAAAAAAAAAAAAAAAACAACTTTTTTTTAACCTGTGAGAAATCAAACGGAAAGACCGACACTTT
The DNA here is from genome assembly GCA_016801955.1 of Conus betulinus. Lineage (NCBI taxonomy): Eukaryota > Metazoa > Mollusca > Gastropoda > Neogastropoda > Conidae > Conus > Conus betulinus. The sequence goes on from JADBJO010000065.1 coordinate 834,690, forward strand.
CGGTATGCCCTGCACTTATCCGCGCTGTAAGGATGCCAAAAGCTCAGCTATCATGTCTTGATTTTGTTTCAGGATATTACCTTTTTTCGGGCCGTAACATATTTCGAGAATGTGAATGCTGTCCAGGAAGTGACTTTTTTTTTTTTTTTTTAATGCTTTGCTTCATGATCTTAACGGCCTTGGAAAGATGTTGTGTGTGGTCAACTAGGCTATATTTTTTTTTCAACAACTGGAAAAACTTGCAGGAGTTGAAACAAGAAGATGACATCAGTCTGTAGACGTCCCTACGGGTAGAAAGCTCTCGCTTCTGTGTTGTCTTTTCTTCGTTTCTTTGGTTTAAGCGGTCTTTCGCAGAACCTCAGGGCAGTTTCTTTGAAGCATCATTTTGTGTGTTCTCTGCTTCAGACCAGACCCGTTGGATCCAACCAGTGGCACCAGCTTCAAAGCTCGCGTTCTTTCCGCCGTTTCCTCTGAGCTGTACAGTTCTGGAATTATTGACAATGTAGTACCTATTCATCACCCGGCAGTATCTTTTCCGACAAGGATCCTAATACACGGCGACGTTTTCTTAACGTTTTTTTTTATGTGTGAAGGTTTTGTTCATGTGATTTTTCCGAAAAGTAGAGTCATTTGCCTTACACGGCAACGTGTTCTTAACGGTTTTTTTTTTATTTTTTTTTTTTTATTTTTTATGTGTGAAGGTTTTGTTCATGTGATTTTTCCGAAAAGTAGAGTCATTTGCCTATCCATGCAGACCTCCGAATTGTGCTGAGACAAATGAAACTGCGAGGACTTGCATGAAAAGGTCGAGAGGTCTGTCCATTCAGGCCCTGACTACTGCTACTACCACCAGTTTCAGGCTTATTCTTTTGATACATAAAATACATTGACACTTTTAATTTGGATTTTGGCTCACGTCCCGCAGACTCGAAAGAGTTAAAAATTTCGGTATGTACATTATCATCCTTTGAAGGAAGGTTTAAGTACTCAAAGTCTGACCAGTTTGAACTTTTGGAATATCAAGTATGGATGTTTTCTTTTAGGTCGAAAGGTCCCACGGAACTCTCAACCGATAACTTTCGTCATTTGAACTTTCGCCATCCCCTCAAATTTAAACGGTTAAGACATCCATCACAGTTCGGTGAGTAAAATTTATTCACACAGGACTTTATGTTGTTGAATCTTTTGATCTGTCTTATTAAACAACTCTGCGTCTTGCCCGCGGAGCTAGTCGATGTTTTTGGTCCGGTATGCTCGTGAGTGTGTCGGCACGACAGCTTAAGAACAATATGGCCGATCTTTGTCCAGAGGGTCAGTCAGAAGGCTCAGCAGTAAATTTGATGTCTGTAGATTGAATGCTGAAGACATGCTGCAGAAAAAAAAGCTTTGAAAAGAAGGTTGAAAACATTTAAAAGAAAGAAGAGGAAAAAAGAAAAAGTAAAGAAAGAAAGAAAGAAAAAGCACGTGACAAGTTAAATTTCTAGCATAAACGTGGCGAGATTACGTTCCCATGTCGGCAGGTGAGATTGTGTTCTCTATTAGCTAATCAGGTTTATGTCTTCTGTTTAAATTTTGGGTATCTGGGATTACCTCCCTCTCTTCGGTAATTGACATCAAGGTTACGTCCGGTTCTTGGCAGCTGGGATTACGCCCTTCGCGGCAGCTTGGATTGCGTCCCCTACTCGGCATCTGGGAAGCGTGCCTGCCCTTCGACAGCTGGGATTTTGTCCTATTCTCGGCAGCCAGGCTTGTTTTTCCCTGGTAACATTCCGGCTGTTTATTTCTGTTGTACATTGTAGCAAATGTGACATTTTCATTTCAGGTGAAATAGTGTTTAAATCAGTCGTAATTTCGATGCTCCAGGTACTCTTCTTCAAAGGCCCAAGCCACATGGACATAGACCTGAAGATGGACATGCGGAATTTCCGTCAGAAGCCCTCAATGACCGTCCGGCACAACAACACGGCAGGGCAGATCAGGACTATGGTTGGTCAGCTCCTGAGCAGAGACCTCGTCTTCTTCACCTTCTCTCCGCCCAAAAGGTAACGTAGACCTCTAGCTCTCACATGCAGTTAATCAGACCGCTTACACTGGCCGCCATCTTAAATTTGTTGGTTCACCATCTTGAATTAGTCGTCTGCTAGGCCAAGCGAGGGTCATGACTGTAAGTCAAGTTAAGTGTAACCTGCATTCCCTTCAAAGGAATAAGTCGGGACGGTTACAAACGTCTCCAAACGACTTGAGTGACTACCGCTCAGTTAATTACTTTTCCGCTTTTTTGTTGTTGTTGTTGTTGTTGTTGTCTTTGTGAGCGGATCGTCACGTGATGGTTGCAGAGCTTGACCGATGCAAAAAAAAAAAAAAAAAAAAAGAGAGGAATTGTAGGACAGTTGAGTCAAGTGTTACACAGCGGCTTGTTCGCTGAACGGTCTGATCTGTTCCTATCGTGTACAACCCTAACATTGCTGAAAGGGGCAGAGCGGTCATCTGGATGAGGTCCCATCCTCAGCACAGCTGGAGCTGGGAAGCGCCTTTGACTTGGACAGGCAGCAAGGCTTTGAGGGGAAGATAGGCGTGTGTAGCAAGGGAAAGTCAGGGTGATTAAGGGGAATGGTGGGGAAACAGGAAGGGGGATGGGGAGGGGGCAAATCAATAACACCCTCGCCTGATTAGCCAGGGAAAAAAAGGTCTGTGATTCGAATCTTGCACGTGGAGTAAGAGCTCACCCCCCCCCCCCCCCCACCCCCTCCTCCCCCCTCTCTATTGCTTCTTCACCATCTCGGGCTCCTGCCCCCTTTGTCATTAGACCGTAATTGCTAGCCTTCGAGATGGACTATGGACTGAAATACCCCCCCCCCCTCCCTCAAGTCCCCCCTGCCCCTCCACTCCTTCCTCTCACCACTACCGGCTCCTCCCTTTTCCGGCGTGCAAAATGCCCTTTCTGCAAGTAATGAACCCAAGGCAACAGGGGAGTTGTCCCTGGCAACATTCTATGGGAAGAATAGACGCTTTAATAGGGGAAAAGACTCCTCCCCCCCCCCCCCCCCCCCCCCCCCCCGTCCGCCTCGCCCCCTTGCGCCTCTCACTCTCTTAAAATAAATAAATAAAATTGGGAAAGAAAGAAAAAAAGAAAAAACAAAAAAGAAGAAAAGACCAGGGGGAAAAAAGACTGGGGAAAAACGGTTGGTAACGACACTACGGCGACAGACGCTTGCCTCCCGACGGTTAGTGATAAAAGTAGCGGAAGTTTCTGTATAGACCATAATCTTACACACAAACTTTAAACAAAAAAAAAAAGAAAGAAAAGCAAAAAAGAAAAAAAAAAAAAAGAAACTCAACAGAATCTAATTCCCTCGCCATGTTTGCCTCGCAGCCCGGATCCAAGAAGGCCGTGACCTTGATGAACTGGCACATACGTCTTCTGGAGCCTACGCTGCTGCAGCACAGCCTGAGCTGGGAGGCACCCTTCACCGAGCCGCTCTTCGACAGCATCTACCGGTTCTACCGGTCCGGCGCCCAGACCTTCCTCCTGCTCTTCGGCCAGACGGTGGCGGACAACGTGTACCGCAACGTCTCCGACATGGTGGTGCCCTTTACCAATGTGGTGAGACCTCACGTGCGACAGGACAGCTCCCGGATGTAGTGGTAGTTGTAGTGAAGTCGGGGGTGAGGGTAGAGATGGGGGGAGGGGGGGGAGGAGGGGAGGGTAGGCGAGCTTGGATGTGTTTGGATGTAGGGTGGGGAGGGGTGTTGGGGTGGGGGGAATGCCATTTAAGAGCTGGAGGCGCAGGATAGGGGCACAATACTTTAGGCAATGAAAGAGGAAAAAGAAGTTGGGCGCGATGGTGAAGGTGTCTTTGGAAGCTTGCCGGGATGTGTGGACTGTTCCATTGGGAACAAGGGAAGTGTTAGTGAGGGAAATGGGGTAGTGGGTATGTTTTAGAAGTGGTGGAGGGGGAGTTGGGGGGGGGAGGGGTTGCGAAAGGAGAGAAGAATGAAGGGAGTGTGCATGCGAGCGCGCGTGCACGCGCGCGCGCGCGCGCATGTGTGTATGTGTGTGTGCACGCGCGCATCCGTTCATGCATGCATGTATGCGTGTGAGCTTGTGTGTGTGTGTGTGTGTGTGTGTGTGTGTGTGTGTGTGTGTGCGCGTGTGTGTGTGTTGCTCATGATACTTCTTGGGTGAGTGAACTTGGATATAAGGAGTGGGAGAGAGCGGTGGGAGTTACAGGGGTTTGGTTACGCTGTGTGAGGTGAGATTACGTGTGTGTGTGCGAGGGATGAAGGCTGTGTTGTACTGTGTGTGTGCGTGCGTGCGTGCTTTCGTTTTTGTGTGCGTGTGTGCTTGCGGACGTGCGTGCGTGCGTGTGTGTGTGTGTGTGTGTGTGTGTGTGTGTGTGTGTGTGTGTGTGTGTGTGTGGCCTATGTGTGTGTGTGTGCACGCGCACGCGTGCTCGCTTGTGATCATAATGACCTGAACATCTTCAGTATGCCTGTCTATCTGCCTGTTATAAAATGCCTGATTCTGCTTCAGAGAAGTAAGAGTCCCCTGTCAGATTTAACAATTGAAAGAGACACAGTAGTGTTTGCATCGTCATAGGAAATTTTACTTGAAATATTGTCTCCACTGTTAGCTAAACATCAGTTGACACAGCAATGCTCTGATGTAATACCTGTTGTTCCAGGTTATTACTATTATTATCATGATTATCATTACTGTTATTATTATCATAATTATTTAGCAACAAGGCAGTCGGTCTTTGTGCCATAGAGCCTCATTAAACAGACCGATTTTGTTTCCCAACGATTATCCACAGTACCACGGACTTCCCCAACAGACCGATTCTGTTCCGTTCCGTCTTTTTCATAGAAGAACAGCCATCATTGTGTGTGACATATATTAGGCCTACCAGACCTAGCGTTTTGCATGTCGCGTGATGATCTGATCTTTGGTGTTTTTTGTATGTCGTATTACGACTTAATCTTTTACGTCAGATGTAACGTCATGATTTGCTCCCATGTTATTATGCTTACATT
>JADBJO010000065.1:852226-962226 GCA_016801955.1 Conus betulinus
TGCAATCGCCTCTGTCTCTCTCTCTCTCTCTCTCTCTCTCTCTCTCTCTCTCTCTCTCTCTCTGATGTTAAAAAAATGTTTGCATTGATACTTGATGTATATAGTTACTTTTCTTTCCTTTTCACGTTTGACGGTTCATGTTATTGCATACAAACTATGTAAAAAAAAAAAAAAGGGGGGGGGGGGGGGGGGGGGGGTAATAGCTGGTTTCAGTTTTTGGCCAGTGCTACTGCTGTTTGTGCGGCTCGAACCTTCGTTTTTTTTTTTTTTGTTGTTGTTGTTGTGTTTTTTTACGCCTTTGACCCATTTGGGCTAATCATGGAGAAAGGTATTTGAACTGTTCAAATGTTCTCTTGTCTTTTTTGTATTCAGTCATCGGTAATTCTTTCTACGCTCATGTCCATGCCGTTTCTCGTTGATGTTCCATCCAGACAGTTCACCAGGATGGCTGGTTCTTTTCTCCTCCCATAGACCACAGACATGAACAGTCCCGCCATAGCTATACTATGCTATTCAATGCTACGCTATGCTCTTCTCTATTAAAACACACACACAGCACAGCACCACAACACAACACAGAACAGCACAGCAGAGCACATCGCAGTACAGCACGACACAGCACATCACGGCACGGCACGACATGGCATGGCATGGCACGGCATGACACGGCACAGCACAGCACAGCACAGCACAGCGGAACACAACACAGCACAGCACAGCACAGGACAGCACAGCACAGCACAGCGGAACACAACACAGCACAGCACAGCACAGCACAGCACAGGACAGCACAGCACAGCGGAACACAACACAGCACAGCACAGTACGGCAGAACACAACACAGCGCAGCACAGCACAGCACAGCACAGCACAGCAGAACACAACACAACAGCACAGCACAGCACAACACACAGCACAGCACAGCAGAACACAGCACAGCACAGCACAGCAGAAGACAACACAACACAGCACACCACGGCACAGCACGGCAGAACACAGCAACAACAGCACAGCACGGCGGCAGAACACAGCACAGCACAGCAGAACACAACACAGCACAGCACAGCACAGCACAAAACACAACAGAACATAGCACAGCACAGCAGAACACAACACAGCACGACACGGCAGAACACAACGCGACGTGAACTGCCATACCATACTGCTCTTCCACAGAGGGCTGCGCACGGTCCGGCAAGGTAGTGGACATGGTCATGTGTCCCGCTGTGGGCAGCGCTGACCGCTCTCCTAACGAGCTCCGCACGGTGATAGGGAACCTGGCCGCCCACGTGACTCGGGCGCGCGCTTTGGGCTCGTGCACGGCCACAAGAAGCACGCGCGTGCGCATCTCTTTGATGGAGAGTGAGGAGCATTTTTTGTTCAGGCGTGTTCAGTTGTAGATTATTGGTTGTGCTTGGTGAAGAGCGTGGATGGGAGATGGTAGGTGGTGTGTGTGTGTGTGTGGTGTGTGTGTGTGTGAGTGAGAGAGAGAGAGAGAGAGGAGGAGAGAGAGAGAGAGAGAGAGAGAGAGAGAGAGAGACTGATGAATCGATTGCTTATTTGATTGATTGATCTTTTATACGCAAGGATTGGGATTTTAGGCCGAGGCATAGTCTTACAATCTATCTTTGTCTGCATACGTTATTTCAACTTTGATCATTCATACTGACAACTGAGAGAGAGAGAGAGAGAGAGAGAGATGAGAGAGAGAGAGAGAGAGAGTGTTCTTTAATATGCAAGGATGGAGATTTTTAGGCCGAGGCCTAGTCTTACAACCTGTCCTTGTCATGCACACATTATTTCAACTTATATCATTCACAAGGACAACACAGAGAGAGAGAGAGAGAGAGAGAGAGAGAGAGAGGTTGGGGGGGGGGGGGACGGCAATGAGATGATGGTGATTATGATGATGCGTAGGAGGAATAGGAGTAGGAGTAGCAGTAAGATGATCATAATAATGACGATGATGGTGGCTGTGGTGAGAGAAGGGGAAAGGAGGAAGGGAGGGACAAAGAGAGAGAGAGAGAGAGAGAGAGAGAGAGAGGAGAGAGAGAGAGAGAGAGAGAGAGAGAGAGAGAGAGAGAGAGAGAGAGAGATAATGATGATGATAATGATGATGATGAATGCAGCCTATTCCCCCTTCCTCCCCCCCTTCCCTTTCCCATTCCCTTCCTCTGCACGTAGTCATATGATTCTCTCGCCCGCCCCCTTCCCTCGCCCAATCGCGCCCACTAACCCTGGCACCTTCTTCACACGGCAGTCTCTTCGTCCCGGCCAACAACACTGCAGGAGGAGATGAAAGCTGCCAAGATACTGATGGACGAGAAGGAAAACGAGGAGCAGGACGGCCGCAGCGGTGCCCCTTCAGTCGCCGAACTCTTGGAGAGCGCCGCCAACTACCCGTTCCGGACCGGTGCCCGGCGCTTTGTGGTGTGTGTTCACTGGACCCAGTGTAAGTCGCCTGTAACACACTGATTGTACCCGCTTCTTTTTGGGGCCGCTGTTGATGCGTGAGAAAGTGTTAGTCACCCAAAGCACCGTGTATAACCACAAGCATCCCTTTCTGGCACACCTGTGGACTGGGGCCTAGGAAAGTTTCGTTCAGAGTCACTACATTTGCAGCTGTCGCTTTGCCATGTACACCCCCCTCTTTTTCGCTCACGCTTAAAACAAAGTACGGATGACCAGATGCTGTTCGTGACTCACGTATATAAGTAAAATGTAATTAAAACCTTTTTTTTTTTTTTTTTTTTTTTGCACTTGAGCATCATCTTTTGGGGGTTTACATGCATAAACAGAGTGGTAATAACCACCGACGGCATTTCGAGAGTATAAATATTTGTGACAGGTGTGTAAATAAAGACTCACTCACCCGGGTCAGTTAACATAGCCATCAAACCTTAATTTCTTGTTTAACATGTGTTATGAAAAGACTAACTTCACCGACATCACATGGGATAGCCGACTTACTCTTTTTAACGCGCATATGTCAACAAGGTGTTATTAAATCACCAGCTACTGGAACTTGGACAGCGACGTAGGCCTATGTGATGTTGCTACTGCGTTCTTCAACGAGGTGACGGCCCTGACATTGCCCTTTGCTGTCGGCTGGGCTATAAGCCACATTAACGCTCTTTTTCTGTCGCGAGCGAGAAACAAACCAGAAGTTTTAAGCAAAAGATCCCCGAGATATGAAGCCTTGGGAGACTACTGAGCACCGTACCAGGATCAGGGTCATCCTCATTTTCCGCCAGCAGCCAGAATCTGTGTTCTGATCAAACCTGAGATGTGTTCATTTTGTGCGCGAGGCCTTGACTGAACTGTCATAATTTTCAATTTAATTCGTTCAGTTTTGTGACATTTGCGTCGATTGGGATGCAGGAAAAAGACGTGCCGAACCAGTCTTATATCAGTTTGATTTCAGGTTTGTCCAGTTGAATGTTTCTTACCCATACGTGAAGGTGGTTTCTTTTTTGTGACACCACAGAAGTATACATCAGTTTTCGGCTTACCAACGTGAGGAAAGTGTTAATCGCCAGTTGCTTGCATTAGTGAAACATCTCTATTTTGGCTTACCGTCATGTATACAATGTGTAAATCACCAACACCTCTCCGAGTAGGCTGCATTGGTCTATTTCGACTGAAGTGTGCAAACGTTTATTCGCACAATGCAGCGTAGCTATCTAGCCAATGTGGGCTCACTTATCTAAGCCACAAACAACACACAGCATACACATCTTATTTTGGCTGGCACTGACGATGATGGATTCTCCTGTACGTGTGTCGGTTCCACAAGGCTGGTCAGTCATTCGCTATCATGGGTAGGGGAGGCCTGTCTTTGAGGTACTTGGTTTAGTATAGACATCGCTGAGGAAGAAGCTTGGTATAGAAACCTGTCTCTGGTATGGTATAGACATCGCTGAGGAAGAAGCTTGGTATAGAAACCTATCTCTGGTATGGTATAGACATCGCTGAGGAAGAAGCTTGGTATAGAAACCTATCTCTGGTATGGTATAGACACATCTGAGGAAGAAGCTTGGTATAGAAACCTATCTCTGGTATGGTATAGACATCGCTGAGGAAGAAGCTTGGTATAGAAACCTATCTCTGGTATGGTATAGACATCGCTGAGGAAGACGTTTGGTATAGAAACCTGTCTCTGGTATGGTATAGACATCGCTGAGGAAGACGTTTGGTATAGAAACCTGTCTCTGGTATGGTATAGACATCGCTGAGGAAGACGTTTGATATAGAAACCTATCTCTGGTATGGTATAGACATCGCTGAGGAAGAAGTTTGGTATAGAAACTTATCTCTGGTATGGTATAGACATCGCTGAGGAAGAAACTTGGTATAGAAACCTATCTCTGGTATGGTATAGACATCATGAGAAAGAAGTTTGGTATAGAAACCTATCTCTGAGGCACTTAGTATGGTATGGATTTCTCCGGGGAAGAAGTTTGGTGTAGAGGCCTATCTCTGAGGCACGTAGTATGGTATAGATGTCTCCGGGGAAGAAGCTTGGTATAGAGGCCTATCTCTGAGGCACTTAGTATGGTATAGATGTCTCCAGGGAAGAGGTTTGGTATAGAGGCCTATCTCTGAGGCACTTAGTACGGTATAGATGTCTCCGGGGAGGAGGTTTGGTATAGAGGCTTATCTCTGAGGCACTTAGTACGGTATAGATGTCTCCAGGGAAGAGGTTTGGTATAGAGGCTTATCTCTGAGGCACGTAGTATGGTATAGATGTCTCCAGGTAAGAGGTTTGGTATAGAGGCTTATCTCTGAGGCACGTAGTATGGTATAGATGTCTCCGGGGAAGAGGTTTGGTATAGAGGCTTATCTCTGAGGCACTTAGTATGGTATAGATGTCTCTGGGGAAGAGGTTTGGTATAGAGGCTTATCTCTGAGGCACTTAGTATAGTATAGATGTCTCCGGGGAGGAGGTTTGGTATAGAAACCTATCTCTGAGGCACTTAGTATGGTATGGATTTCTCCGGGGAAGAAGTTGGTGTAGAGGCCTATCTCTGAGGCACGTAGTATGGTATAGATGTCTCCGGGGAAGAAGCTTGGTATAGAGGCCTATCTCTGAGGCACTTAGTATGGTATAGATGTCTCCAGGGAAGAGGTTTGGTATAGAGGCTTATCTCTGAGGCACTTAGTATGGTATAGATGTCTCCGGGAGGAGGTTTGGTATAGAGGCTTATCTCTGAGGCACTTAGTATGGTATAGATGTCTCCAGGGAAGAGGTTTGGTATAGAGGCTTATCTCTGAGGCACTTAGTATGGTATATTGTCTCCAGGGAAGAGGTTTGGTATAGAGGCTTATCTCTGAGGCACGTAGTATGGTATAGATGTCTCCAGGGAAGAGGTTTGGTATAGAGGCTTATCTCTGAGGCACGTAGTATGGTATAGATGTCTCCGGGAAGAGGTTTGGTATAGAGGCTTATCTCTGAGGCACTTAGTATGGTATAGATGTCTCCGGGGAAGAGGTTTGGTATAGAGGCTTATCTCTGAGGCACTTAGTATGGTATAGATGTCTCCGGGGAGGAGTTTGGTATAGAGGCTTATCTCTGAGGCACTTAGTATGGTATAGATGTCTCCGGGGAAGAGGTTTGGTATAGAGGCTTATCTCTGAGGCACTTAGTATGGTATAGATGTCTCCGGGGAAGAGGTTTGGTATAGAGGCTTATCTCTGAGGCACTTAGTATGGTATAGAGTCTCCAGGGGAAGAAGTTTGGTGTAGAGGCCTATCTCTGAGGCACGTAGTATGGTATAGATGTCTCCGGGGAGGAGGTTTGGTATAGAGGCCTATCTCTGAGGCACGTAGTACGGTATAGATGTCTCCAGGGAAGAGTAGAGGCCTATCTCTGAGGCACGTAGTATGGTATAGATGTCTCCGGGGAGGAAGTTTGGTATAGAGGCCTATCTCTGAGGTGCTTAGTATGGTATAGATGTCTCCGTGGAGGAAGTTCGATGACGCAGGGCCCTGCTTCCTTCTGGTCCTCTTCACCGGCAGTCACTCCGTTCAGCTGAAAAGTCTCATGCCCTGATGGCGCAGGTGTCTGTGGCAGGGTCTGTTGCGGACAGCAATTTCCCAGCTGACCGTGTCCATGCCGCAGCTCTTCATGTTGGTCTTCAGAGTGTCCTTGTACCTCATAAAGGATCTACCGTGTTCACAATGGCCCTGCTTCAGCTGGCCACACAGAAGCATTTTGGGAGAACCTGCCGTTCACCACGCGAGTGACATGTTGTGCCCGTCACAGCTGACGTTCAGTGCTGGGAAGATCATGCTTTTCTAGAGCTTGAAGGCCGGGCTCTTTGTCTTGGCACTGTATGGTGGAACTTGGGGAAAGACGTGCTGATGGGCTGCGCGTCGTCGTTGGGTGGTCCAGGTCTCACGGAAGAGCATTGGAGATCGCTTCTTTGTTCGTGGCCATTTTGGTAGAGAGTCTAATGCTGTGACTTTTCCACAAATTCTTTGTGAACCTGACAAAGGCAGGGATGGCCTTTGCGATGTGCAGTGTTACCTCTACGTCCAGAAATATGTTGCTGCTCACGGTGCTGCCAAGAAATCAGAGCTTGTCCACGGTCTCGCTGGTGCTAGTGTGTAACAAAAGGTTCAGGCCACCAGCGGCGCTTAACATACTCGTGCCCAGGCTCAGATCGTGAAAAGTGCAGTTACTAGCAACACTTAAACGTACACACTTTTTCCCGGACTTGTATCAACCAAAGTTCAAGTCACCAGCAGCACTTGGAACCAACAATCTAATTCTGGGTGAGGTGTATAAGCGATTAAATGAGTTAAGAATACCACGGATTCAATGGTCAGTGTGTGTGTGTGTGTGTGTGTGTGTGTGTGTGTGTGTGTGTGTGTGTGTGTGTGTGTGTGTGTGTGCGAGAGAGAGAGAGAGAGAGAGAGAGAGAGAGGCTTAATAAATGGAAATCAAAACAGCAAAATTATGAAAATCCCAGATACGACACATATAGGAGCAGAGAAAGAAGTAAAATAAGTACAAGCAGCGATGGAGAACTGAATAAGGTGGACAATAACAGAATTCATCAGAATGGAAAGTCTCAACAGCAGTTTGCCATGCTGAAACAGAGCTGTGTGTATGCGGCTTGACATTGTGTGTGTGTGTGTGTAGGCCTATATCTGTGAGTGTACGCGCATGTATGTGTGTGTGTGTGTGTGTGTGTGTGTGTGTGTGTGTAGATATGTGTGTGTGTGTGTGTGCGCGCGCGCGCCCGCGTACGCATGCATTGTTGCGTAGCATAAACACGACCCTGTCGGTCCCAACCTCTTCTTCCCGCTGCCTTCCTAACGTATATACGCCCCTTCGCCGCAGAGCCTCATTGCTGTGGACGTGTGTTGTTCCTGTAGACGGTGGAACCGCAGAACGTGATGGAGCTGCAGAACAGGCTGAGGGCCCTGGACGTGTCTCTCATCCAGGTGTCAGCCGACCTGGACAGTGCCCGCGTGTTGTCCGCCAGCTGGGACAGCAAGGTCGTCCTCTGCCGGGGCTGCCGCAAGGACCGCATTTCCATAGCCACAGTATGTCGTCATCGTCATCGTCATCGTCATCATCGTCACCGTCATCATCATCATCATCATCGTCATGATCATCACCATCATCGTCGTCGTCACCATCATCGTCGTCATCATCATCATCATCATCATCGTCATCGTCACCGTCATCATCATCATCGTCGTCATCGTCATCATCGTCACCGCCATTGCTACCTATGATGTCTATGCCAGTATAATTGCTTGATCAGCCCCTAGCTTTTCCTTTCGTATTCTTTTCTTTTCTTTTTATACACTCCCTGAGTTAAACAGTTGTATTTCCCTCTAAAAAGAAAAAGAAAATACAAGATGCAAAGCATATAAACGTACTTTCAGTTTATCTTGAATACGACGTCACAACAAACAAAAAAAATGCGTCATAATATATTTCGTCACTTCGGCGTATGACGCAAAGAAGCTTTAACGTCATTTTTTTGCGTTATCATTTTCTAGATATTCCATAAAGAAGAAAAACCGTTTGGGGCTGTTAGTAGTAACGGCTATTCTGGTAAAATAAAACATCGGGCATCATCCGTGACCCATAATGAACATACCTACAAACTTCAGAAAGATCAGAAAGATCGTCTGGAGCGAGTGGAACACATTTTGACCACGGATAGACAGACAGACAGCATTTCTTCGTTCCCATGCTAAAGTACTCCCTGTTCTATAAGAACTGGGAGTAAAAAAAAACAAAAAAAAAAAAAAAAGAGAGAAAAAAGATAAAAAAGAGGGAAAAAACAGTGATTATACCTGAATTCTTTGGAAATTGCCTGTCATTACTATTTTTGGGAATAATGAATATTTTCCTCCTTATCATCTCTCCGTATAAAGCCATATATATTCAAGGGCATAGCATCCACTGACCTAAGGAACAGCTCGAAGCTGGGGAAAAATGGGTCTTGTTGGGAATGGATTGGGTGTGCGTACGTGTGTGCTCTCTCTCATCTCTATATACATATATATATATATATATATGTGTGTGTGTGTGTGTGTGTAAAAAATGTCAAAACAGTTTGTCTAGATGCCTTGCGACCTTTTCTTTTCCCGTGGTTGAAGTTGTAGGAAGAGGGAGGGGAGGGAAGGGGTGGGTGAATTGGGGAGGGGTGGGATATGACAAGCTGTTCATCAGTCTTTATCTGTTTCCTGCAGCTGTGTGCCTGTGCCCGAATCTGCGTATATTTTCAAAAAAAAAAAAAAAAAAAGAGACTGGAGATGGATGTACACTTCTTAATAATCGTCCATATCATTTTGTTGTTATGACTGGCATGACATTTAATCTGGAAATGGATCATACACATCTTATTAATCATTGCTCTTATTATTTTGTAGTTGCTATCATTGTCATCATTAGTATCATTATTTGTGTGTGTGTGTGTGTGTGTGTGTGTGTGTGTGTGTGCAGACGCAAACAGGCAAGCTTGCTGCAAATTCCCGGGGCATGTATATGTCTTTCGACGCCTTGAAAAAAGGACGATCTGCAAGAATGCGAAAATTGCTGCGACCGTATGAATACATCCTCCGTCAGCCCTCCCCTAAATGTGCCAGTGTTGTCAAAGAACCTTGAACTGTTCTTTCAAAATGGTCCCCAGACTGGTTACGCTGTGGGTAAAAACATTGGCCAACTGACATCTGTAGTTTTTTGTAGTCATTCTTTCAAACGATAAAAAAGGCCAATTTATGCAATACATGCAGGAAGAAAAAAAGTCACAAAATCGTTGTACATGCATGATAGACGTATTAAAAAAGACACTCACAAAATTTTGTAGCAAGTGAGATTTTCACTAACAGATCGATGTGGAATGTTGTTTATGCTGCAGATATTTTCCGGATGGTGTAGATAATTAAAGAGAGGGGTCTACTGTTTGGAATGCTGGAGGTTTGTGACAGGATCTCAAGGTCTGTAACAGGGAAAGGTTAGGGGGTTGCACATTCATGACAGTGTAAATGTATATACATTTTTTTGTGCATGTCTACCAGACTTTCACACTGTGTGTTTTCTATAGATTCTCAGCGTTGTAGTTGTTAACAGAATGTTTTAATAGTAAAGATATGTGATTTTTGAAGCTACATTGATTTTGTTGTTCCAATAGTAAAAGGAATTGGTGATAGGATATGTTCACTATGTGAATTTGTTCATGATGTCAAGCAGTGAGTAGAGTTAGAACTGATTTGCCCTTCATTTTTTTCTTTGCCCTTTTAACTTCCACAAAACGTCATTGGCATTATTCCCACACTGCTCGTTACGGCCATGCCCATACACAGCTACACCCATGACAGTGCTGCTGCCCCAACACTAGCAGTCCACAGAGAGCATCATTATCAGGTCATCATGAGGCAACCCATCAGAGGAGACGCTGCAATGCTGCCCAGTGACTTTTGTGGTGTTAAGAGGTGATGAAGATTTGACTTTGATTCAGCTCAGTTCACTTTCCACCATCAACAGAACTCTTAGGCATTGTGTTTCTGGAAAAGATATCAGAAATTTGAAAATAACAAGAGATTTCAACACAACTGTTAATTAAAGTGTGGGATTCATTCTGATGAGTTGCCAGAATTTTGCTGCTAAGAAAGTTCCCAGAATGCTGAAAGAAATGACAAGTAGAACACTAGATATGAAAACTGACAAGTGGCACTTGATTTTTTTTTTTGTTCAAAATGGTTGCACCTTACCACTGCTACCTAACAATGTTTAATCATTTGTTTGTCATTTCCTTTGCTTTTGAAAGTACTTCCTACCTGATGTACCAGGTTATTGTTCACCCTCACCCTCATCTCTCTCTTCCTTTTTTTTTTTATTTCCTCTTTTTCACAGCTGTGCATGATCAAAGAACAAATACCCTTTTTTTTTTCGCTTTAAGAGAGTTTAGTGTTGCCAGCTTGTGTGAACAGTCCATGAACCAAAAAAAAAAAAAAAAATTCAAGATTTCCATCATGGTATCATCAGTAACTACTAAGTAATTTTCGCCATTTATAAAGCCCATGCACAAAAGGACTGCTGACTTTATCTGTGTAACAACACATTTCTGTTTGTGAATCCAAAGTCTGTTTTATGGAGCTTGAGTGCATCTCTTGGAATGATAACTGTATAACGAAATAAAGGAACCCCACTGAATTTCTTTTCTAAAGTAATTTGTTGTACTTCTGTTTGCCTTACTGTAATCTGATTTGGATCAGATGTCTTAGACTGATGTCTTGGATTGGAGATCTTTTATATTTCTGGTTTTTTTTTTCCCAATAATCATAACAAGAAAATGATTTTAAGATAATTATTCTCATGTTTCATTTCTTCAGTTATGACCAAAACTGTTGATCTCTTTAGTTCTGGAGGGGATGAGGTGGGGGAAGGGGGCAACTAATATACAATATCTTGATGATGTGAACACAGACCCTGCTTTGTAACTTTACTGGTTAAGCAAAAAAACGAACACCTGTGTGGTCCAGAATTCACTGCGTACAAGTACACACAAATACAACACCAAAAAATGAAGTGTGGGTAAAGAGTTTACTGGCAGTAATATATAGTCAGCTGTATAAAGGTATAAGTACTACAAGTCTAAGCAATAAAACTGGGGAGAAAAAATATTAACACAATACTTTTTTCGCTTAAAAAGTGTGCACCTTTTACCATAACAACTCGATTATATTGCAGCATTAAACAGTAGAGAATCTGAAACCACAAACATTAAAATATAGAACAGTAACAATTTTTGCCTTCAATTCTCCAAAACGATGACAAAATCTTTAATGAACACACCATCCCTGAAAAACGTACAAACATTACTCTACTAAGTTAGCATAAAATGTCAAAAAAATTTCTGGGCTTTGTTTTATAATTCAAGTAAAACTTTGAAAGCAGTTCTGGTAAAATCTCTGTAAATGAAGCTTCACTCAAAAGCTGTAAGAAAATAACTTCCAAAAACTCTGTATGACGCCAGCATGAGCACAGCATGAAAGAATGGAAGATCAATTATTTCTTTGATGATCATTCATAAATTATTGCTCTGCTTCTCCTAAGTTGCACAGAGTGTCTTAACCAACAGTTAGCACTAAA
The DNA here is from genome assembly GCA_016801955.1 of Conus betulinus. Lineage (NCBI taxonomy): Eukaryota > Metazoa > Mollusca > Gastropoda > Neogastropoda > Conidae > Conus > Conus betulinus. Next base: position 863,847 of record JADBJO010000065.1, read on the forward strand.
GTATCAGCACCCTTGTTTGCAAAAGAAAGAAAAAAACACATACCAACAAATAAAACTTTAAATTATGAAATAGTGTAGGCTGGTCCAGTACACTTTCTCCTCCCAAAAGGAAAGCCAACTAACATTTGCGTATGTAACCTGTCTGCAAATGGCATGCGAGTCAATACACTTGCTGTGCCTGGCACACAATTCAAATGCTAGAGCAAATCACAGAGTATGCAGGGTAGGGATGATGCCCTACATGAAAACCAGGATCATCAAAACAATATTTACATAGGAAAAGCACCAAGGCTTACAAAAGTGGGTATTTCTAATCCTTTACCGATTCAAAGATAGATACCCCCCCCCCCCCCCCCCCTCCCCAAAAAAAAAAAACCCAACCCAAACAAACCCAAACAAACGCACACTAACACTCAATTACTTGACAATGTTCACGTTTTTCAAAAAATGTTTCTGTTCTGTACGAATTTAGGTTTTATTTCAAGGGTTTAATTTTGAAGAATTTTCTTTTAGAAGCAAAGAGGATAAAGAGTGACCTTCCCAGTTTGATTAGGACAGATACCTTGACACTCTCTCTAAACTCCCTCACCCAGATCTTCTCTCTTGTTATCCATCCTTACCCCTCAAGTTAAGTGATCCCTTCTCTTCCTATCCCTTCCTCCTTAGCCAACTAACAAAACATTTCCCAGATTAGCTCATCATTCTTGCTCACCAAGAAAATGAATATCGGTGAAAACACTTCTAATGATAATGTAAAACCATCAACATACCATATATGGTCACATCTATGTCAGCTTAGCATTTTTCTTGTAAAGCAAGTCAAAACAAATGCAGTGGATAACAATGACAAATTTTCATTTGATGAAAAGACACAATATAAATTCTGTGGTCTAGTTTATGAGATTATATAAAAATCCAGCTTAACAGACACTATTTTCTCATTCAAATAGATACAAACTATTCACCGGATTTGTTAACAAAGTAATGGCTCTGCAAGTGAACATGTAGCTTAATCACCATGCGGATAGACCAGTGTCTAATTCATGATTTAGAAAATCAAAATTCCAGTAGCCAACATCAATCTTTAAGTCCTAATTTGAATAAACTGAAAGACAAAAGGCAAGGCTGGCAAGAATTTCATTTCACAAAAGCAAATGAAATACCTGAGAGGAAACAAAAGCTTCCTGATGGTGGTCTTTCCTTTTCTATACACCGATTCATGACCATGTAAATGTCTACATTACAAACTATGACAGATTATTAGTCTCCAGCAACAACCAAAAGTTCACCAAACCAAAGAACAAGCAAAATGACAGAAAAACAAACAAGCACGTCATGTATATTCCTCCGTCAACAACCACCCTGTCCTGACACGATTCATGACTAGCTGAATGGTGTTGAAGACTGTGTGTACACACTGATCATAAGGCAAAGAAAGGTACAGCGATAGAAATATGAGTCAGGGAGTTGGTCCCATAGACTCCTCTCTGAAAAAATAAATCCCCAAACAAACAAAATAACATTAAAAAAATATCATGTATAACACACATTTTATATACCTGAATATGTTCTACTGCAGCACCACATACAACAATGCAATATGATGCAAGACAGTCCCATACAGTGCCAAAATATAAAATTATAATACAGTCCCATACAGTGCAAAATATAAAAAATATAATGTCATTTGACGCAAATCAGAACAATGTAATACAATCATGCTGTGGTAGGCTTTGCGCTTATGTCACATGACGCTATTTCCACACGAAATGCCCACTTCCATGAAGCCCACACCATTTAGAGCAGCGACTATTTCGAAAAGTAAGGCAGACAGGACTACAGGACACACTATGCTGTGCGCTGATTTCAGCTCAAAATCCCATTTCACGACTCCTAAGACACTGCCCTAAGCCGCTGTTTGGCACTAACACTTAGCAAGCAAAGCAGCTGAAAGAACTCCTTGACAGATGGTTGAATGATGATGCAAAGGAGCTCAACACTTCTCAGTAACAGCCTCTTTTGTTTTGAGACCTAATAACCCCCGCAACTGGCTGTGGCAGTATGGACATATTTTCCTGAACCTTTATTCATTTTAGAAACTTTTTTTGCTCTCTGCAACTACAGCATGAGAATTCTGAATTTCTTCTTCCTTAGCATATCATGTTCTTTTGATCACAGTCATTAAAACTGTGTCTGATACCTGGGTCGGAATAGCCCAGTGGTACTGGTAGAGCGCCGGACTTGTAATCTTGGTGATCCTGGGGTTGCGGGTTCGCATCTCCACGGGCTGTTTCGGGACAGGGGGATTTTTGCCTCGGAGTTAACACTGGTTCTGACTCCATTTCCCATACAGTCCTTTGAATGAGACTATAAACTGAGGTTTCATGTGTGAATGCACACACACCATCTTGCACACACGTAAAACCCCATCACCAACTCTCGGAAGAGAAGGCCAGTTGGTATGAATGACATGTTACACATAGCATGTATCTGCCCTGAAGTTGCAATATGGCTGCCTCAATGGTGGGATTGAAAAAAAGTCATAAACACTAAACTCCACTCCCTTCGTTGGGTAGATGGGATCAATCCTTGCCTGTCCATACAGGGAGGGTCTGCAGGAGTTTCAGTCCGTGTATGCGGAAAGATGAAAAAAAGAAGTATCTGTCACCAAAAGTGACATCTGGAAAAACAAAAAAGGCCTATAAAATGTAAACCATTTGACACTTTTAAAAAGATAACATTGATGTCAAAAGCAAAACTAAAAAAAAAAAACAACCCAAATCAAACTATTAACTGTTAACCACTTAACTCTTTCAAATGGTGAAAAATATGGGAAGAATGCAGCAGCAGATGTGCTTAGTCAAACGGTGCATAAATATTCATAAGATGTACAGGTGCACCAGTCTGGTCTATCAATTTCAAATTACTAATTAGCGAAAAAAAAAAAAAAGTCAACAGCTTCTATCAGCTAAGGTGACTGTATAGACAGCCCACTCTAAGTATCAACAATGACTAGTGATCGTGCTCATGTTTGTCTCCTCCTCATGTCTCTTCACACGCTCACTTTCCACATTTGGTGATAGAGTTCACAACTGCTGGTTTCATATGATGGGAATTGAACTGTGTTTTGCATTTGGTTTAAACTCAACAAGTGTGATTGTCATTCAGCATTTCACAGCAGTATTATAACTGTCATGAAAGGTTTAAAAAAAAAAAAAAAAAAAGAAAAGAAAAAGGCAACTGGCTATTCTAGTTCTAGACACAAACAGAAAAAAAGCAGCTAGCAACCAACCAACCCTAGAATATTTCAACGATCTTCATGCACATTTTGACAACAGTCAAACCTGAATCTCAAAACAGCCACTGTACAACCAACCACAGGTAAAAACAAGCATTGTCTGGTTAATCTCTTCATACTGCTTGCATGTTATTGAACCTAGTTCATCTTTGGTAGGGGCAATGATTTTATAGCTTCGATACTTTTTGTTTCTAAACTTCTGACTAGGTCACCTTACAACACAATGCACACTACCTATGCGTATACCTATCAGTTTCTGGCATGTCACTGAGCTGCAGTTCTACTTGAACACACATTTGGGCAATTTCAGCGTTCTTGGTGACAGAAAGTACCGACAATCGGCTCATAGAGCACACATCAGTCTGTGCACCGGCAAAACCTTCAGTGCATTTGACGTTCTAGTCTATCAGACATACAGCACCTGCAAGCCATATGAAAAGATAAAATGTCTGAGGCTGACACAGACCTGTTTACCCTTGTACTACTATTGATGTACTTTTCAGCTAAAACAAGTGTATTTTCTATAAGAATGTGGTCAGATCTTCCAAGTTTTTATAAAAGTGGAGAGAAGGGAGGATGGGAAGTGGCAGAGGTCGAGGGGAGTGGTGTTCGTTTTCATCTGCCATCAGGCAGCAGAGGGCAGGATACTTGATCTTGTAGCAAGTATAGTACAAATAGATTCCTCCAACACACATTACTTTCAAATCTGATTCATTAGCATACCTTGGCAGGTCATGCCCTCTTGCCACCTTTTTTCTTTTAGATATATTTCAGGGCCTTAAGTCACAGCTGTTGTTCCTGTGTCTTGGCATCTTGTTAAAGAAGCAGATGCAGCCAGGAGTTTTTTCACGCATGAGAATTAGAAAGAGTTGTCGCACTTTAGACAAAGCACACCAAGACACCACAGTGGTTGAACGATGCAATTACTGCTAAAAAACTTCACATTAGACTTCCCTTTGATTCTTCTTCCTAAGTTTATCGTACTCATTATATTTTTGCCAAATACGTATACAGAATATTGCCAATTTGTACAAATAAACAGGTCTGCCAATACCCTATAAAAAGTCCTAGTTGCACACGAATTGATTCGATGGATTAACTCCTATATACTGGTCGTGTTGATCCAAGCATTGATTGTACATGCCTAAATCGAAATGGAAACTCACAATTACCATTCTGTTTTTGAAACAGTGGTAAAAGAATGTGTATGAAAATGACATTTCAAACGAGAGCACCAGCTCCGACCAGCCCTGAACCCTGAGGGACCTTGCCAAGTTAGAAGACAAGATGGCCAGATTTGTGGTGGAACTGGACACCTGATTCTGTCCACAGCACTTCTCAATCTGAGTCATCTTGCCTACACACATTTTAAATGTGCTTCAATCAGGCTGCACCCTAAAATCAAGACCACTTTGTAGCCTTAATTATACAACCCTGATGGAAATGCCCTGTTGAGTTAAGAAATTACAGTCTTAGTATAAAAGCAATGACTGTAAAAAATAATACACCTGTAAGAATGTAAGAGAGAATGCCATTAAAAATGCTTTTTTGTATTCTGACTGCAAAAGGCCACTGGTCCTAAAACAGATGACAAACAAAATATGTTCATTACCATGTCTGACCTGAAAGACACGTTGCAAATAAAGCACGACTGATGGTACAACAAAATTGTCTTACAAAGCAAAGCAGATAATTTCTATTCATCTCCTTTCTTTATCTAATTTACCACCAATTATCCAGGTGGACAAAACATGTCAAGGTAGATCTTTATCTTCAACATTATAAGATTTGTTCTATTGCAAAAACAAACACAAGTAGCAAAATAAAACAAGAAATGACCAAAACACAACAAAAACACAGAAAAAATTATGACACAAAACACATTGGAGTTAAAAAGAGAGAAAAAAAAAAACCCCAGAAGGTAGAAGAGAAGAAAGAAAACGATGGGAACCCACCATCCCTACAACCCTCCCCTACGAAAGTGAGGACATCCCCTAAAAACCTGTTCTCACTACTGCTGCTGCAAGCTATTGAAACTTAATACACAGAACAGGTGTAGTTTTCACAGATCCACACCACACACTAGTACTATGAGTATTGTTTTGCAGAAACAACAACAAACAACCAACATCCAAGATCTCTGGTTTTGAGAAAAGCACAGCATCCAAGATGCCCAAGATGTTCTCATTTTTCTTCTGATGAGAGCATCACAGCACTCTCACTCAATGATCTCTAATCTGTTCTTCATGCATTACTTCCTCCCTGCCAATGCTGGCTGTTACCAGCCACATCGCTGTTGTGCTGTCACACCTCCAGTCCACTGAGAGTAATCAGCATCAACTCATCATGTGTCAACCCACCAGAAGAGGCATTTCACCATTACTGAATCAGTGGTGGTGTTCAGTAGGGCCTGGTCTCCTCCAGCATATGCAGGGTACCACCTACTACATCCCCAACTGCCATCAATCATTGCATAGCTGCTACATCAGAGCATGAGAGCCTGCTCCCCTAGAGGGCACCCCCATGTCCATTCAGCCACATGTCCCCATGAACTTACTGATACTGACAACAGTGACTCAGGCTCACAACATGATATGGAAGAAAAGTGAAACTGAGATCCCAAAGAAAGCAGGGCATGAAAGACAACATAAGATATTCTCACTTTTTCAGTAAAGAACAAGACACAACAAAAAATGGAGGTAAGCGGTCAAGTCACGGTCATGTCCTAGAGATTCATACATTGGTGACTTGTTTTGAGTAAATGCCCTTTGAAGGTCATGGAATGAGCAGGAGAGATCCACGCTCAGTTTTCCTTCATGACTGTGACCGTAATGTGGAGATGAGCACATCCTAACTCACACACTCCTGAGCAATCTAACCCTGTGGTGGATTGGTGGGCTTGCAGTATTGGCACATACCTGGAAAGTATAAGGTCTGAATCTTACATAAATCTCTTTCTTTTTTCCTTCATCTCTACTACACCTGTTTATTTTGGTGTACTGGAATAGTGACTTTAGACAGTTTACCTTATGAGAGCCCCAATCTTAAGCTTCCGATGCCACAGTATGGCGAATCCACTAAAAACTTCTCTTCACTCTTTTTCTGAGATCATTCACAAAAGAGCAGAAAAAAATCATATTAACATGTACAGATCACCTCAGTCACATCAATGAGGAGTAATTTCCTGTTTCCCTTTTCCTTCAATTCCTTGAAAATGAAGGATTATTAAAAAAAAAAAAAGATATGTGGTTAGTGCTCATGTATACCATTTGTAGGAAACAACAAAAGGTTAGATCTAAATGTTATATTTAAACACAACAATAACACAAGGGCATGAACATCATCATCACCACTACCACCATTACCACCAAAAAGACAATAAAACCCCATCAACAGCAGGAATTGTGCTCAAACAAATAATGGAAAAAACAGAAACACATACACATGCAGAAGATTAAAGCACTTTTCAGAATACATGTTATTAAGTATACAGTATACTGGCAAAATCGGTTTTGCGCATTACAAAAAGTACTGCTCTTCATAACTATAAAATGTACAATCCGATCTATTCGATGATGTCAGTAACACTAAGGCACACTTTCTTCTTGAAACAAAAGAAAGAATGGAAAGCTGACCGTGATCTAACAACATGTAATATTAACAGAAATTGCACAACCATTAAAAAAAAAAAACCAAGACCAAGAAACAAAGACCTAGAGGGGGAGGAGGGGTACTTGCATATTGTTAACATCAAGAGAAACATCTGTTTTTCTGCGCATTTTGTTCACAATCTGCCTTCTTTGGCCCAAATATTGTACTCATAAAAGCTGCAGCGCATGTCATTTTTGTCTTAAGATAGGATTCATGAGTACTTGAATGTGCTATCATCAAATGAATAAACTATCAATCCACGAATGAAAAAGGGACGCTGTCACCAGTATTACTTAGGTATTCCATGATTCATTAAATACTGACTCCATCTTTACTCTACGGTGAACCTTCTGTAACATTCAGACACAATCCAGTGGCAGGAGATTGCCCTGAACTAATTTGTGTGTGATCATCACAACCAGCCATGGATTCTTTGTTCTATGCTTTATGCATTATTCTTTTCATTTTTTTTTTCTTCAATAGACTGAAATATGGAAGAATAAAATAGTGAATAGGTCTGTCTGAAGTTTATCTCACACACACACAAAGTTGTCAAAGCTGAAATCAAAACACTACTGGATCAGTGGATGGTGATAAGCTACCTGACAGCTGAAAGTGGCGATATAACGTTTACACTACAATCATTCTGAGCATCGCAAGAGGCACTCTGAAGGAAAGCACACTTGGCCAATTTCTCAAAACAAGCACAATTGTTCAGCAAATAGCACATCTTTCAAGAAAGCCCTATGACTAAGTTCTCAATCAATCATTCATAACTGTGGTAAATAATAAAGTCGGCGAAGGGTCGCCTACAGAGAAAACGGCTAATGAAATAAATCCAGATATACAGTTTACCTTGTGGGGCATACCTCTTTCCACATAATTAGACAAACTCTAGAAAATCTATTGACTTCACAGTGTAAAGTGTATACATTACACACACTAATCATTCAAATAATATTAAAATGTTTTTACAAGTAACAATCACCACAAATTTTTAAAAATGCACATTATCAGATATAAGTTGAATCAAAACACCTTCAAAACATGAAGACTGGAAGAAAAAACAGCATTGCTAATATCCATAAAGAGCCAGTGAAACACTAATCTGCAACTACGTGACCTCACCCTAACCAAGCATCCCATCGAGTGATTACTTGACTGCATTCAAACCAGGCACTTTATCTCAAGCGGGAAGCCGACATGAATGCCGACCCCAACTTGCGCTGCCACCCAAAGCTGTGCACAGTTAGCTCCACCTCATACTCTCCGATCTGGCAGTTGGTGCGGCCATCGCGATCCAGCAGAAGGCAGATAGTATAGGCCGCTATTTCAAACTCTGGACTGGAACCGATGAAACAGCTGCACATGGGCTTGCTCTTGGTCCCACGCCAGTCAAACTGCATGGCAATCAGCCTGATGATCTCATCGTCACGAACCTGCAAAAAACATAGCATCATATTTTACCTCTAAAACAAACAAATTAATCTGCAAAGAGCATAACGTCATATTTGTATCTTATAACAAAAAAATCTGCAAAGAACACAGCATCGTATTTGTACCTTATAACAAAAAATTAGCAAAGAACACAGAATTGTAACTGTACTTCTCAAAGAAAAAATTAATCTGCAAAGAACATAGCATCATATTTGTACCTCTGTAACAAAAAATTAATCTGCAAAGAACATAGCATCATATTTGTACCTCTCTAAAAAAAAATTAACCTGCAAGGACACATAGCATCATATTTGTACCTCTATCACAAAAAAATTAATCTGCAAAGAACATAGCATCATATTTGTACCTCTCTAAACAAAAAATCAACCTGCAAAAACATAGCATCATATCTGTACCTCTCTAAACAAAAAATTAACCTGCAAAGAACATATGGTCATATTTGTATCTCTCTATAAAAAATTCTTATTAATGAATGTGCCCAGAAGAATCCCCCCTGTCCCCATCTAAATTTGTATGTTGTTTAATTCGATTCCTCATTGATGTTTTATTTTCTGGCAATAGTTCCTAGTTGCTGGAGTACAACAATACTCAAGTCTACTATAGCCAAAAGTTTACAACCATGGCCAAGATCAGTAAACCCTCCTCTTCTTTGAGATGGGTTTAATTCTAGGCAGTGCTGATTTCCCTTACTTGAATGTTTTGACTGACTGATTATAGCAGGTTAATTTCTTAATTTTTAGTTTCTCTCTCTTGTGTTCTGCCTAAGCACATGCATGTGTGTGTGTGTGTGTGTGTTGTGTGTGTGTGTGTGCCTGTGTGTGTGTGCGTGTGTGCGTTCGTGCGTGCGTGTATGCAAGCGTGCGTGCATGCTTGCATGCATGTGTGTGCATGCATGCATGTGTGTGTGTGTGTGTGTGTGTGTGTGTGTGTGTGTGTGTGCATGTGTGTGTGTGTGTGTGTGTGTGTGTGTGTGTGTGTGTGTGTGTGTACGTGTGTGTGTGTGAGTGATTACATGTGTATGAAAAGGCATTTGCAGGCACACCATGTTACACCCTTAACATACATGTTACGCACTTAAACAGATGTATGTGTTTCCTCGTAGAAAAGGCATCAACAAACAAGCATTTGCTATGCACAATTGTGCTTGTGTTTGGCTGTCATTGACTCAGTTTTTCAAAGCAGACTGTTTCCAGTACAACGAATTTCTTTTTTTATATGTCTTACTTTTCATTTATATATAATAATGCCCTGAGACCAGGAATGTTATACTTTACTTTCAACATGAAATACATTAATTTCTGCTCCAAAATTTAGAAACTGAGATTAACATTGCTTACCTGATCGAACAGAGAGACTTCCCACTTCTCAGATTTTCAAATGGCATTGATTTGGTTGTAAAATTGTAGACCAAGAACATATTCATTTGAGAACATTGAAAAAAAAAGAGAAATTATAGTGCTTCGCAGGTCACTCCACCAGAAATCTTTTTATAAATATTTGCAGTTGTTTTTGGCAACACAGAATTATGACTCTACAGTGGCGTGAATCATGAGCTGATGGTATGCCGATTTAGGCGTGGTCTGAAAATAAATTTCACATCTAAAAGGTAATACTTTCTTAGCTAGATCTACCCTTTCTTGAAACTTCTGACACAGATCAGTTGCAGCAGCAGTACAGAATCGTTGCCTTTCTTTCCTGGTTTGTCACCAAAATTCATCGTTTATGAACAGAAGCCATAAATTTTGGCCAGAGACTGGTACAATTATAGCCAAACACGATTTGTACACAGGTCTGCAAATTCAGAAAGAAAAAAAAAAGCTGACTGGATTCAGGAGGAAGAAGGAAAGAAGTCAGAGTGACAGAACTTGGGCGAGGGGGTGAAGAGAACTGGCTTACAGTTTCTCGGCGGAAAAATCCCGTGGTAGTCAATGTTGCCAGCTTTCTCCTGAAGGTAGAACTGGATCCAGTTATGTAAGCCAATAAAGTCGTCGTCTCGCGCCTCCCCAACAAACACATGCTCAAAACTGCATGAGTTTTGGCCTCTGGAATCAAGTCACTCAGTTGTATTAGGCAATCCAGTGTAAATGTCAGAATGAAAAAAAAAATGTCATTAATATTTGTGAGAATATGCACATAGAAATGTGTGCATGTTTGCAGGAATATGTGAGAACGAGTTTGATAGGCTTCTGTATGTGTGTGTGTGTGTGTGTGTGTGTGTGTGTGTGTGTGTGTGTGTGTATGTGTGTGTGTGTGTGCGTGTGTGTGTGTGTGTGTGTGTGTGTGTGTGTGTGTGTGTGTGTGTGTGTGTGTGTGTGTGTGTGTGTGTGTGTGTGTGTGTGTGTGTGTGTGTGTGTGTGTGTGAACAGTAAACCATTGCTGAATATTGAGTTTAGACTACATCACAGGTACAGACTTACATGCAATTTAAGCTAGTATATGGATTAAAGAGGAAAAAAAAAAAGAGGAACATATATATGTTTATCTCATACTTGCCTGTTCAAACAATGCCTTAGTCTCACAAAGCGTAGAACATTGCCATATTATTAGGATCCCTCAAAAACACTAAATTGGAAGGAGCAGGGAAGTAAGTTTGCCTTGATACCTAGATTAGCCAGCAAAAGTGATCGCCCCAAGTGAGTTCACAACAAATGCACCATTATCAAACTACTTGTTTTCTCCTTTCCCTTGGTGGAGAAACATGCCTTTCTCGGCACTCTGTTTTTTTTTTTTTTTTTTCCCTTTTGATTCCCATAAATGCTTGTTTACGCTTGCTTTCTCCTCAGAGGGAGATGCTCTCTTTTCTTTTGGCTTCTCAGGAGGGAGTTTTGGCTGATGATTCCTAGAAATTTACTATCTATTGCTACCTTGTGGCAACTGTCATCCTCTTTGCCATTTGCTATGGCTTCTTCCAACTGGGCTACAAAACTTACTGCTAGCTTGACCGTACCTTGTGTCTGTTCTTCTTGCCTGTTCACTGAAATGCATGAGACATGCATCTCCTGTCCTGCTTTCATGCCTTGTAACTCATGTGAGGATTGCTCAGGAGCAACACGGCAATCAGTTTGTGAGTTTGATATTCATGTCAACTTCCTTGACGGTCTGCCAGTCTGGGCTAGAGCCGGCCTTCTCTCCCAGCCCACCCAGTCCACAGTGGTACTAAGATCAGTGGAGACAGGCCAGCGTTTCTCCCTCTCCTGCTCCGCACTTTGACCCTTCCGCATCTCACTGTGAAAGAGGAGCAGCTGAGGAATACAGCAGCATCAACAGAGATGCTGAGTAATGGGTGCTGCTGGTTGAACCGTTTCTCAAGCAGAACAGATTCAATAGGGGCCATGCAGCTGGGAGGTCAAGCCTCACTTGATCTTACCTGGGAGGCTTGAACATCCTCAGGTTGACAGAACATGCAGGAGTCTGATGTGAGTATGGGAGAATGTGACTCAGGTGAAGAAGATGATGAGTTTTGTTGTGATGATGATTTTGATGTTTCCATGTCAAATCTGTGTTTTCTCTTACTAGGGCTGCCATTACTGTTAATTGTTCAGTGGTTCAGGACACCCTAATGCATTGTGTTTTGACCTTTCTTGTGTTGGGCCAAAGGAAGAAAGGAGTACTCTTGGAGGGTTCAACTCAGCCATCGCCAAAACCTTCAAACTTATGAGGAGAGACTTTGATATCAGCCATGATCCCTTCCTTTTGTAGCCAGTACTTTACTGCTTGTTAGGAAGAATATGATCAAGCTGGTTCCCCAGATTGAGCCTATATCTAGTCCTAGAGTATCTGGTCTCTGATGAGCTTGAATCACTCGCCGACAGCTCAGTCAGGAACGTCAATCTGAAAACTTGCTTTATAGTCACCTTGGCTTCTGCCTGTAGAATGAGTGAGGTTCACGCCTTCTCCGGAGACCCACAGTCCCTGAAGAAGCACAATGACGGCTCAGCACACTTTTGATGTGCCCTTCATTCCTAGATAAGACCAAGAAGCCCAGCCCAAACAGTGGCCTTGATGATGACTTTGCCTCTGCTTGCCCCTTCATTGTCCATTCCAGACCTAGATGATCAAGATGAAGCTGGTTAAAATGTCCAATCAGAGTGCCAATGAAATATCTTCAGATGACAGAGTCAGACTCCTTGAGCTCCCTTCTGTAGCACAGCTGGGGTGGGTGCCACTGTCAGACCCCAGATGATGAGCTCCTGACTTAGGCAGGTTATTTGCTAGGCTTACATCTATGGCCAGAAACTGCTTCCTCCTAGAGTTCACATGGTTCTTTCCGCCTAATGCACCTTCTGGTGAAACAAAGTGATCTTCGACATTTCTTTGTCAGACAGCAGGCTGGAAGTCACAACTTTGGTAGACTTTATCTTAGTGACATGACTAAAGATTTGGAAGCTCAACTGATGATTACAGATTTGGAAGCTCTTGACTATTTTGGTGGTGAACAGTTGTTGTCCAGGCATCAACAAATCCACTCTGGATTTTTGGTCACTGATTGATCTGCTTACCCTGCCAGTTTTGCCTCTATCCTTATGCATTTTTTTGCTTTTTTGTATTTTTGTCATTGCACTTTGTGCAAGTTGCTTTGAATCATTGTATAACTGGAGTGTGAAAGCATTTTTCTCTCTCCTGTTATTGAGTGCTTGCTTCGTTGTGTTGTTGTTGTTGTTGTTGTTTGTTGTTGTTGTACCCTGGCTAAAAGATGTACCCTGGCTAAAAGATTCCAGGGATCATCCGAAACAGCCGAAGTACTTAAACACTATGGTACAAATGCATCAGCTGGGGATGAGAATATTACGTGTGGCACCATTTTTGATTACCCTGCCATGTGGGCAGCCACACTCCCACTTTGAGGGATTTTGGAGACTGATAATGTTGCGCTAGGAGCTTGTCACAACTGAAGACAATCCCCGCATAACTATGCAGAGCATAACAACATTTTGGTATAGCCTTGGTGTTCTAGCCTATGTCTGTTGGTCTGACACAGCCTTAAGCCAAGGTGGACTGAGTGCTTCAATTTTTATTGGATGTTGCCATCTGTCCTCATTTTGTGGGTTTTCTCCTCTTCCTAATTCTTGTGATGTTCTTTCTTGGTGATTTGCTTGCCTTTTGTCAGTCTGACCTTTTGAGAGAAGGCGATGACTCAGCATTTCGCCTCCATACTATCGAAGACTATTCTATATGAAAAAAGGATTGAGGTTAAGTTAGCTCCTTGCTCTCCCAGTTTCATTATTTTTTAGCCTGACATGTTCCACGCCAAGTGGGGATAAGACATTTGTCTTGAGAGGTAAGCATATCATAAAAATACTTTTAGTTGTAAAATTCACATCACTAAAAAACACACACACAAAACTGATGTACCGACTGCATCCCATTTTATAAGTTTGTGTACATGTGGCAAGTTTTTAAAGGTTATTAATGTCTCTAGCACACAACTAGAATGTAAACAAAAAATTATCCCAGGCAAGGTTATAATACAGCTTGCAAGAGCAAATCATAATCATTGCAACACTCCCCCCCCCCCCCCCCCCCCCCCCCCCAAAAAAAAAAAAAAAAATCAAATGTGGTCTCTCTCACAAAAAGAGAATGTTTACCTATCTGTCATCATTTCAGAAATGGACTGCCAAGTGAACATGCAACAGAATCACATCAATTTGGACATATACTGCAGTTTCAGACAAATGCTCATGTTCCGTGTCAATTCTTATGTGGTCAAATGATTACGTTCTGAAAAATGCTGATTACACAGATTGGGAGCAGTCCTTACAATCTGTAAAGGAGTGTACACCTTCCAATCTACATGGTAAGACTGAAATGAGAAGTGCCCACATTAAATGAAACATTAAACAATACTGCAGTGCTGTCTGTAAAACTCTTGCCAACCACCTTCACAACACTTATTAAAAAAAACTGTCATCATCCATTCCAGAATGGGAAAAGCATCCACAGATCATCAGGAAGAGCAGGATGAGACTGGACATCGTACCCCATTGAAGTTCATCAAAACAACTGATTCTGATTGAACTCGCTGTGCCAGTTTAAAGCAAAATGAAGCCAGCTCACATAGATCTATAAGACTGAAAAAAGTGAGCCAGCCGAACCAGCAGTTTGAGGGAATCTGGTTTCCAAGCCATGATCCTTGCAGCAAGAGGAATGGTGCACTAACCAGTCTATAATGTCATGAATCAGCTCACGATTTCTGCTTAGAGGAGGACCAAACCCTGAAGGCAAAGGTAGACAAACAAACTGAAAAGACTTTCACCTACTCTGGATCTGGTCAATGAAGAACAAACATGAACTTCATAAGGCTTAAATTTCCCAACTTTGAACAGGTGTCCGAAAGCAGTGCTAGCAAGATATCTATAGGCAATGTCTTGAGGCATTCACCCATTCAGAGGGTGCAGGTTTGAATCCTAGCAAAAAACATTTCTGACAGCATAAGGGATCTAGAAGTCATGACCCAGATGCCGCCTGAGTCACTCAGAGTTTAAGGAGTTCAGGGCTGAAACATGTGTCTGAGGAGGGTTTTCTACTCAGTAGACTTTCTGCTGTCAAACTCTAGAGTCTCTTTCCTACAAAAACTGTCGTTATCCTGAGCCACTCTGCAGAATGGATTGATGCAGGTGAGGTGCATTGATCTAAACTGTACAGTCGGAGACAATTTGCCTTAAAATGGATGTGCTAAAATAAATGGACTGATGAGTATTTTTAAGTCTAGCGCACTTGACTGACATTATTTTGTGGACTGTATTATGCCCCTCCCTCCTAAAGACTACAGGCATTTCCTTGACGGCACACACACCTTCCTCCCTTTCGCCGGAACAGCCTGAACCAAATGTCATGAAGCATTTTCATAAATTCGTCGTCATCTGATGAGGCCACTCCTTTGGACACAAGGAATCTTTGTGCTTCTTTCATCAATTCTGTTTTCATGATGGCGCGCAGAAAGTTCCAGTTCTCCTGGCGTTCCTCCCACGTGACTTCCTCGTCCTCTGCTACATCCATCTCGTAGTTGTCCAACAAATCATGAAAAGCTGAAGAATAACAACAAAAAAAAAGAAACGCTTGCTTGACTTCTTTTGCACTGTCACCTTAAATAACTGTCCTCATTATCTATTTTAGTGTTGGTCATTCTGTTTGCTTCTTTGTAGAAAATGTAAACCTTATCAAAAAAAAAAATAAAATAATGATAATAATCATACTGACATAAAACCTGATATAAAACTGTGAAACATTTGATAGTATTTTTCCAGCATTACACAGTTAGTATGTTTCATTGGAAATGTTTTTAATCTGTGAATTTCTGTCATAAAGATATATGCCTCTCTGTTGCTGTGTTACAAGTTCATTTTTGTAAAACTGTTTTTGTCAATATTCGATGTTTATATCATAAAAAGGAGATTACTTCTGTGACAGAAACAGTGTAGGATAAAGGGACACATGCTCTCCACTAAAAACAATGATGAGTACCAACAGAATAATCGACAACCCCATTCAGTCTGTTAGCCAGCCAAAAATCAGTTAATAAGTCATTCAATAACTCAACCACTTTACATGTTGCAAATGCCGTTTCTGCAACAAAGAAGACAAATAATAATTTCCAAAGAATTGTCTATGGAAGGTAGTTTTTGTTGAAAAAAAAAAAAAAGAGTGGCTGACTATATCTTTAACTGATCAGCAGACCTGTTTACATTAACACTGCTGTTAGTGTACTTTCTCACTAAAATGAGTGTACTTTCTACAAGATTCTGCAAAGTGTGCACAAATCTTACAATTTTTTGTAAAAGCATGTGTGTGTGTGTGTGTGTGTGTGTGTGTGTGTGTGTGTGTGTGGAGAAGGAGAGGGAGATTGGATGTCATCTTCAACATCTTTGTAACAGTGGAAAAGTCGTGGTGGCTGGGTGGCTGGGTGTGACACAATTGTTTTCCTGACTACCGCAGCAAAGCCACTATTGCATTACACTAACTACAGTGAAAAGGTTCTTTCAACTCAGTTCTTTCATACCAGTTTCATTAGCATACTTTTGCACAAAATCATGCTCACATGCCTTTTTTTTCCTTTCAATATTTCAGGCTTTAGTCCCCACTGTTGTTCTTAGATATCTAAGGCATGTTGCCAAGAAATAAATACAGCAAGATATGTTTTTGTGTGCATGAGACAGCAAGAGTTGTCACTCTTCAGTCAAAGCATTCCTCCGTCCCCTTCTACATAAGGACAACTCTATGGTTACATTCTGTAAATGTGATTGCTGCTGAAGAACTGGTGTCTATTTGTGTGCGTGTGTGTGTGTGTGTGTGTGTGTGTGTGTGTGTGTGTGTGTGTGTGTGTGTGTGTGTGTGTGTGTGTGTGTGTGTGTGTGTGTGTGTGTGTGTGTGTGTGTTTGTTTTTTTTTTCATTTTATTCACTGTATGCTAGCTAAGATGTTTGAAAAAAAAAAAGGCACATCATAAGGATCAATAGATCTGGATCAGGCTTTCAAAATATATTTTTTCCCAGAAGCCAGACAAAGCAGATGCTCACCTTTATAAGTTTCACGCTTGAACAGATTGTCCTCATCCACCCATTCAAAAAGATTTTTGCGGGCAAAATCCCGCGAGTATCTCTTGTACTGGTCACAAAACCTGTTGAGAGAGAGAGAGAGAGAGAGAGAGAGAGAGAGAGAGAGAGAGAGAGAGAGAGAGCGCGAAAAAGCTGCACATTACTTCAAGGAAACCTCCTAACAAACACCCTTTTAAGCAACACTTCTCCCTTTAACCTTTACTGTGCTTCCTGGTTCTTCCATGACCCAGTGACTCAATAAAAACACCACATCTTATGAACGGACAGAGCTATGCTCACAAAATCGTAGGAGTTTGTCAACGATCTTAATAGCCAATGGTCACAGAAATTTCATGTATGGGCACAATCAATTATCAGTGTAATTAGTCGCGGTTCCCCCAGAACCAATATATTTTACTGGGTCGCACATGACTCATGCCATCGGGTGAGGAATAAGCTACTGAACTGCCCTTTATCAGGTGCAGGTCTTACAAGACCCACGTGATCTGAATAGGGATAAGCAATAGGTAAAACCTTAAGAAAATATGTGGGATCTTAGGTGACCTGCACAATCGGGTCTGTGTAGTCAAAAACATCATTCGGTAAAGGTTAAGGCCAGGCTTGGCACTCAATCTTCACCTTAATCATGATCGTTTATTTGTTTATTTTTGCTTTGTGCTATTTCTTATCTCTTATTCTATGATATACAACTTTAGTTTTGCACAATACTTGTTGATATATGTATGAAATTTATGATTAAAATGGTAAAAATGAACACAACGATGCCTTTGTTTTACTAACTCAATAAAAAACAAATGTTGATCTTTGAAGTGTAGCTACATGATTTTTATTCACCTCAATAATGAATCTATGTAAAAAGAATGCTTTAAACCATTTATACTTGTTTTCTGATGTTATTTTCCCCAAACCAACCAACCACAGGTAAAGGGACATAAGTCTGTCCCCTCTAATGGCAGCCAGATTTGAAGTGGGACTTTCCCACTAGATTCTCTAGCCAATATTTCAGCGCTGGTGACATGTTTGTGTACCGAAATCCTTGATGTCACTTTCATAAGTGTACTCTTTTGTGTAAAGTAAAGAAAATCATTGAACTGTTGTTTGGTGCTTGCGGTTTGCCATTAGATCTGGCATGGCATCAGCAAACAAACAGCTCACAGAGGAGATGAAAAAATACATTGTGTCATTGACAGACCAGGGGCTTCGACTGTTGAGGTGGTAAATATGTTGAACATGAACAGGTCAACCATCGGGAAAGTTTACAAGCCCTATTGTGACAGAAAAAAACAGTAGAAAACAAACCTAGGAGTGGTAGGCTCAGAGTGTTCACAAACATGTCTGCACTGTCAAAGATCGTAAAACAGGACAGATCTGCCAGTTTCTGAAATTTCAGCTGAATTCCATGCATCAATCTCCACTGAAGTCGGCATAAAGACGATCAAGCGAAATCTGCGTGACTTGGCTGTTCAAAGCATCCCCCAGTGAAGAAACTAGTGATCAGGAAGTGAACAGAATGAAGTGGCTGCAGTACTGTAGAAGTAAACTTCACTGGACTATGAACGATCAGTAGAAAAATGTTATTTTTCAGTGAGGAAATGACCATTGTGATCAAACCTAATGGACATGTAAAACTATGGAGGAAAGTCGAAGAGAAGTGGTCAATGCTTTCTCTGTGCAGCGTCCATCTTGGCCCGAAGACCGCACTGAAATTGAAGGTGTCGGGATGCATTTCATATGACAGAGTTGGTCCACTGGTGTTCGTGGAAGGCAGTAAGACCAGTCAGAAGTACACTGATATGCTGGAAAACAACTTTCTGCCATTTGTTGCCGACCACTACCCAAACAAATGTTGGTACTTGCAAGATGACAATGCCTCTGTTCACCGCTCAGCTCACACCGAGACCTGGAAGCGACAGCACAGAGTTCCCATGTTTTCCTGGTCCTCTCAAAGTCCAGATCTAAATTCGATCAAGAATGTGTGGCGAGTCCTCAAGACTCACGTGAGAAAAAACATTCATCGCATCAGTACTGTCACAGATCTGCGCTGTGCTCTCACCACTTGCTGGAATCAAACTGACTGTTGCCTACCTGCACTCACTCTACGATTCTCTACTGAGGCATTGTCAACATGTTTTGAGTCAGAAGGGCCAGATTACCAAGTACTAGCAAGTAGGTAGTCAGCGCCGGAAGTGCTGAGAGAGGACAGACTTTTGTCCCATGAGTGTATTAAGCCATTGAACAATATAAATCATTTACACTGAGATAATTATGATGTAAACAGGACTTACCCTGCAAATTAATTTCATAGTCCACTCCAGGGAAACACATTTGTTGTCATCCAGATCCCACAATTTGCTGAGAATATCCGACAGCTCACTGTCTGCACAAAATCTGTCAACATAAGATCAAAGGATATTGACTCACTGTCCCACATCTTGTATCATTCGGCTGCTGAACATCCCATCTTATCCAACTGACCCATATCCTGTATTCCTATTACACCACTGCCCCAAATCCCATACCACATTCTCTATTACCCCCATTGACCTACTTCCTAAATTACCCCGTCACTGTATGTCACCATATATACCATCGTATAAATACCCAATATAATAATATATAATAATAATAGTATTGCCCAATTATCCCTCATACTTACTCACATTCTCTATTACCCCCATTGACCTACTTCCTATATCCAAATTACCCCTCATCCTGTAACATCCCAATGGCCCTAATTCCATGTTATTGTGATCCCTTTGCCTATCATCCTGTATATATCTGAGCATCCCACATGCTACACTATCATCCAGTTGCCCCACATCCCATATTACCCCTCCCTCCACCATAAATTACCCCCATTATCACACATCTTATCTGCAGCCTCCACGAGGCCAGTTGAGAACTGTATACGGACAACGATTGGTGCTCCTGCGTTCCTGAAACACACACCGATCAGTACCGCCATTCATATTTCCCAAAGACAATAACTGAGCGGAACCACCTCCACGATATCATCGTCCATCAAAAGTCAGTCGACAGTTTCAAGTCGGCTCCGGCAAAAGCCAGAAGCCGATAGCCTGATATCATCGCGCTGCGCACCCCCACCGTCGCGCCTATGCCAGTAAATGGATGATTTGCGACGTACTGATGACCCAGATCCAGATTCTACCATTGCGTCACAGTGGCCAGGATCACAGATTTCTGACCAGTACAATGAAAACTCGACCTGCTCCCCCCTAAACTTTGTTACAGATACTGACTAAGCAGTTAAATGCATTTTTTAAAAGTACTTTTTCTGTTATTGTGTTCCTAGACTGATCCATGTAAGTTAGGCCTAGTGAATCACCGGCTCAAAAACTGAGAGGGTGGCACAAAAACAAAGTTGACCATGGCTGCTGTGCCAAATCTTTGTGACGCATGCATGATGACTACAGCGAATCTAATACATTTACAATATCTATAACTACACAGTTTAGTAGAAATCATCATGAAAATATATTTCTCAAAATTTCTTACCCATCACCGCCTTTTTAGCCATTTTGTACTGATATTAGGACTCTGGAATCTGTCGAACGGTCAACTTCAGCAAAATCGCTTCAGGAGGCGGTAAGTCTAGCAGAAAATGAGACCGACGATGGGAAGTGAAACGATTTAAACGATTGGCCAAAAGCGAAATAGCGAGACTAACTACACCAATGAAAAACTGTGTATTACGCCTAGTTCCATCCTTGCGACAGCATGGCTGCGAACGCCTATCTCTCGAAAGAAATTCTGAATGGATTCGACAGTTACAAGGTATTTCGAATGATCAGATTATTTATTTTGTCGGAGAGCACTAAGGATAACTGAAGAATTGGTGTACAGACAATTATTCTATTGTTTCTGGGCTAGGCGGTTAAGAAATCGATCTTGTAAATGTCAAGTTTAAAATCTCTAGGTCAGTGGAGTGATCGCTTAGGGAACCGTCACGGTTACAGTGCGTATGGATTGTGGAACTTTGTGCTCAGAGTCGATAGCAACAAAGCAGGTTCGAAGTGCGATCGAGAGAAATCTCTCGATCACCTGATAGCAAACCGCTTGTGACATATTACAGTGGAAACATGTTTTGTGTGTTTTGTTTCTTTTTCCTCCCATGTCGATCAGACGACTCAAGTTTTGTTTCATTTTGTTTTGCTTTTTGTTTTGATTTGTTGTTTTTTTCTCTTCTGTTTTCAACAGTACAAAAACTAAAAAAATGTAGGCGCGATGATGTGATTTTTTTTTGTTGTGTGTGTGTGTGTGTGTGTGTGTGTGTGTGTGTGTGCGCGCGCATGCGCGCGAGCGCACACACACACACACACACACACACACACACACACACACACACACACCACATGTACATGAATGATGCTTTGCCAGTAGTGGCAACACTGTGTACAGTGATACACATTTACAAATAAACAGCTAGCACATGCTGTGTTTAATAATAGCATTGAAATAGTCAGTATGTACGAAGAACTGAATAGATCTCAGTTGTGTAGCTACATACACACAGCTGAGCAGTTCCATACTGTAACTTTTATAAATGGTGATCACACACACACAGACACACACACACACACACACACACACACACACACACCAGAGTGACACTCATACATGCACACAGTGATACTCATACATGCACACACAGTGACACCCTCCCCCGTCTACACTCACACACACACACACACACACATGGCATACACACACATGCATGCACACTCTCTCTCTCTTTCTCTCTTTCACTCATATGCATGCATGCACTTATGCGTGCATTTGGACATGTACACACACTTACATTTTCTTTTGTCTCTGTGTCTGTATCCCTCCCTCTCGCTCCTTCTCTCCCTTTTCCTGCCTTTCCCTGCCTCTCTCTCTCTCTTTTCTTTTTTGTCTCTATCTCTCGTCTGTCTGTCTGTCTGTCTGTCTGTCTGTCATTTTCATTCTCATTCTCTCACTCACACTCTCTCTGTCTCTCTCTCTCTCTCTCTCTCTCTCTCTCTCTCTCTCTCTCTCTCTCTCTCTGTCTACCTCTCTCTCTCTCTCTCTCTCTTCAATTTCTTCCCCCCTCTCTCTGCCCCTTCCTCCCCCCCTCCTCCCTCTTTCTCACACACACACACATAGACGGACACACACACCCCTCTCCCCCCCCTGAATTATATTTAGCCTTCCCCCTTCTGTGCACCCCCCCCCCCCCCCCCCCCCCATAAATAAAGAAAAAAAGTTAGTAAAAATAACTATCAGTAGTACAATGATAAGTCAAAAGACATAATTTGATAATGGCATGTTCTGCACATGTGTAATTGAAGCCTAACAGAGAAATGTTTTATAAAGCAGGAAAGAAATTTCCTGTCAAGTTTAAGAGCATAATTATAATGTTAACAACAGAACAAAATTATTTTGTTTCCACCATTGACACATTTTTAGACTGAATTGAAATAATTGCTCTCTGTCTGTTCTCTTTCTCTCTCTCCCTCTTCAGCATACATTCATACAAATTTTAGAGAGTAGATCTATCATCTCCACTCTGACCAAGCCCAATGCCTGCATGCTTCTGACATGTTTTTTTTTTTCTTTTCAAATAAAAGGCGTTGCCTTAGGTAGAGAGCACTCTGCTAGGATTCAATTAATACGAGAAAAACCAGAGAAACAGGATTGGTTTGAAAAAGCAATAACCAAATAGGATTGATGTGAAATAACAATAACCAGTATACTTATTCAGTATGTCATCATCTGAATCAGTGAAAGTAACAGTAAACACAAACCCTGCAATATTTATTATGTCCTATCTCTGTCTCTTCATCTCTGTTTGTCTGTATCAGTGTTTCTTCTTCTTCTTCTTCTTCTTCTTCTTCTCTCTCTCTCTCTCTCTCTCTCTCTCTCTCTCTCTCTGTCTGTCTGTCTGTCTGTCTGTCTGTCTCTTGTTGTCTCTTATTCTTACTTTCTGACTTAAATTGTGTGACCAGTAAAGGTGGGAGGCATGGTCCTAGTGGGGTGGACTTGGGGTGTGTTCTCAGTTTAAGTGAGAGAGTTATTTTTCTTTGAAATTCAAATTCACCCCCACCGTCTCTCTTACTAGTTGTTGAAGGAGCAACTTTGCAGCACTTGTATCAAAGAAATTTCTTTTTTTTTTTTTTCTACTCAGGACCCGTTTAAAACCATTTAAAAAAGGCTCAGGTGTAATTTACCTTTAGGCTATGCATGTTTAAGTGCTTATGTTCTGAGTGACAGAATTAGAAATAGGGTCAAACATGAAAAGATATATGAACGGCAAATAGACAGACATAAGTTCAGAGCACTTTTACACTCAGAACTTTACTTAGATACAGGATGATACGGATGTGGAGTTTGATCAAAGATTTAGTACAGCCTGACATGGCTGGCCTGTTCTCACTTTATCTTGAATGAAGAGAGAACACAGTATGTCTCAAGCCTCAGCAGGTGGCACATGACATGAAATATTAATCTTAGCATCGTGTTAGCATGAAATATTAATCTTATCATCATGTTAGCATGGGACAAAGTCAGCCAGATAGAGGTAGGGGAGGGAATCAGAGGAAAGGAGGAGGAGAGGGGGTGAGGCCTGGTGTCAGAAAATGACCTGAAACTGATGATATTAGAAAGAGAGAAAGTGAGAGGGGGGAGAGAAAGAGAGGATGGACGGGAAGAGTGAGGGGATGGATGGTGGAGGGTTACAACACATCACTAAACATGCATGCACATGAGCCAATGAATAGGATTGTATATCTTGAATTTGAAGGACTGAAACCAAAGTTTAGTTTGTTTAACATATGAAGTACAATTTGGAAAAAAGGGAACAGGGAATTTCTGGATTGAGAATTGGGAAGGGTGATTTGATTATGAATTTAGGAAATTTACATTGGGAGCTCCTTGCAGATTTTTTTGGTTTGTTTTGACTGCTCCACACTGATTCAGGGAAATTGGTTCAAGAAGGTTTGACAGTGCTGTCTCATTTCCTCAAGAACTTGGTCAAAATGTCTGCAGCTTCAAGCTGCACCCCATAGAGATCTTAGTGAAACACTGTTTTTCCCATGCTGATGTTAATGAAACAAGATAGAGTGTTTAATCATTTCTGTATATTTCTCTGTTGTGATCTGATGGTCCATGACTGTTTAAAAACATATTATTAGCCATGACTGTTAAAAATGTTGTTATTGAGCATTTTGATGATGGGCTATTGTGAGTCACGTGTTTCTTGTTTAGTCAAGTATTTTTTGTCTGATCTAAAAATGTCAGAAGAAATTCCTATATTCTTGATTTGAGTGATATTTTGAATTCAGATTCAGATCTGGCCACAGCTCAGAAATAGAGTCAAACTGTTCCCAGGCACATTGAAAACAATCACGCACATAAAATGTCAGTATTCTGTCTTTTAGAGCGCTAATGATTTGAAAACAAATGAATAAAGATTATATTCTTGTCGTTATTGGGAAATTTCATGGTCTGGGCTGGGCTGACGGAGAAACATCATCAGCGATTTTATCTTTTTTTTTTTCCCAGGACAGAAATAGGAATACTTTATTCACTTGATTGCAAAGGATTAGTATGTGCTCCAAAGGCACCTTTAGATCAATTTTACATATGTACAAAAATGGTTCATTCAAGCTTTACAACCACCTTCTGCCTGAACTTCTGTTGTAAGCATATCATCTTGCACGAACTTGGGTCAGAGTTGAGGTGTGTAACCTTAAATGTATCGAGACATTCTGATTGGCTTGCACTCTTCCTACTCTTTTAAATGTTGATGTTGAACTTTGAACTAAGTGATGAATTTTGATTGAGATAAACACAGAACAGAAGCAAAGTTGTTTTATGTGTACATGTTTGCAGAGGATAGATAACAAAAAATGAGTACAAATGCAGTTATCACCTTTTGTTTTTCATGCTAAAAAAAAGAAACACTTGGCCTGAATGAACATGTTTTTCAGTGTTTATCTGGTGGTTCTCAGCTCTGACAACTTCCAGCGTCAAAAACTGAAAAAAGAATTTGGTCACCTAGAACTGAGATGAGAGGGGTCGCTGAGTGGAGAGAAGCATGAATGATATGCAAGAGTTTGGAGAAATTGAATATATGTTGAACAATTTGATAGTAAGGGAAAACAAGTGTTGGCTTACAATTCCTCCATCATTATTATAAGGACCTTGCAAAGATTTTATATAAAAGAGGGGGGGTGGGGGTGGGGGGTGGTAAGGAGTGGGACAGCGGTGAAAGAAAATGAAAATGAAAAATCAGGGAGATGTGTTAGAAATGTTAAATCCTTCACTAGCAGCATATGGGGCATTGTAACCCCTCTTGAAGACATAACTATTCATCATATACATATATCTTGCCCATTTTCGACTCTAAAAATGAAAATGAATGTTTTGGACACAAAAGATTTATGTAATGTTGTGTTATTAGGTGAAATGTAACACATTGCATGTCTGAAGTAATAAAACATCTGGAATGGAGGGTTTTCTTTGTTGTTTGGAAAATAGTCATTCTGTCCACACAGTGTAAACTTGATGGAAACAACAAAAAAAAAAAAGAAAAAGAAAACAAATAGATAAGTAACCGTTGCAGCATCTAAGGTCCCAATTTGATTGCTTGTGATTGTTCTTCTTCCTGTTGCATAGCAGCATTCATTATGAAGAAAAATACTGTGTCTTTTTAAACTGTTGTTTTGTAACTAACAGAAACTGACTAACATTCAATTATATTTTCCACAGCCAGCTCAGAAACATGTTTTGAGAGTGCCAGCATTTGATTTGAGTCATAACAGGTATACAGAATGGACAACAGACTGAACAGTTGATTTTTCTTTAATTTCAGAATTTGTTTGAATTATTTTTCTCAGTTGCATTCCTGTAATACTCTCACAATTTGAGGAGTGCCTCTTCGTGCAAGATGACGAATATGCTTTTATAAAAAAATGAAGATTTTCAGGATGGAACTCTATAGTAGAATACAGTAATAAAAATGACTTTGTTGTCTGCATATACAATTGGGACATAGCATGTATGTAAAACACACCATGTAATTTTTCAAATGCATTTCTGGACCTGGGTAATGAAAACTTAATAACAGTTTATTTGCTCCCTACAGAAAGACCTATAACAGGACATATGTATTAAAACTATAAAAACGTGCATTCTTTCTTAGGATTTCACTCTGGTATCTTATAAATGCAATACCTTTTCCGAGCCTTTTTTGTTGTGGTGGTGGTTTTGTTTTTCTTGCACTTTATGTTAGTCAGGTCTTATTTGTCATTTTGACTGCACTTTACATTTCTTCATCTAAGCTTTGTCCGTTAATTGTATTAGATTGACAGTTTATTTTTTTAATTTTTCTTCATTATTAAATCTATGTTATTGTTTGAAAAACGGTACATTGTAAGGGTGTTTAATGCTTTGTTATTTAGTGGGCCTTTTTTTTTTCACTTTTAAGACTACATTTTGTTTAAGATGAGTGACAAAGACCAGGTTGTTGATAGTTTTGTTTTCTTGTTGAAATCACAGTACAGTGCAGTCGACACAAGTCCTGTGAGCAACTACATCTGCCATCCATTTTGGAACAAAGTGGTCAAGGTAAATCATTTCAGTTAGATTCTGTGTTAGGTTGCTTTTCCGATATTCACTTCCACTGATATATTATGTATTGATGAATATTGTCACAAAAATAAAAATCATGGCATTATGTCGCTGTATAAGCAGTTTGTCTGATGTGACTAACATTCTATTGGTGTGATATAATGTGAGTCATATAAAAGTGTTTTAAAAGTGGAATTAGGTGTTAAATTTAGACATATGGTGACATATTTAGTGGATGAAAACCTGAAAGTTTTCTAATTATGTGTTATAGATTTGTATATAAATAATACAAATGTGAAATAATATGATGAGCTTCCCCTGTGCAAGCAGGGCTAAGTTCTTATTTTAAAAAAAAATAATATATTTTTTCTATATGACCAAATTTTCTGTTTTAAAGTAATATAACAGGCAAAAGTTAAATTAAGAAGAAAAATCAGCATTGGTTAAGAAAAGACAACTTAACACTGAATATATATATGAGGAAGAAACTCTAATGAAAAGGCATTTTCACGATAGAAGCCTTCAAACCAGCCCATCAATGTAATAAATCACAGTCACTCAGAGACTGTAATGTCGTAAGTTAATTCTGTTTTCAGTACACATGGAATTCTGCCTTTAGTTGTCCTAAGATTTTCACACATAACACAGTCAGAGACATACACACACACACACACACACACACACACACACACACACACACACACACACACACACACACACACATTCCTTGTTGGGAGGTAGGGCTGGTGTGATGGTAGGGAGAGGAGGGTGGTTAACCCAAATGCAACTCTGAATTAGACTTGTTATTAGCAGAGTTATGAACAGCAGATTGAGTTGTAACATAGATTTTTTTTTTTTTCGTATGTACAAATATATATATAACATACACTGAATGTTAACCACCCATTTCAAGTGTTATACCCATACAATTTACAGAAGCATAACTAGTGGATGGAGCAGGTGACTTGGAATGTACAGTAGACCTTCCAGAATGGAAAACCATCCGGCAATCATCAGGAAGAATGGGCATGCGACCAGATATTGTTCTCCAACTCAGGTTCATCAAAGCAAATGATTCTGATCGAAGTCACTATGCCATTTGAAAGCAGAACGGAGCAAGCACATCTCTATAAGACTGAGAAGTATGCCAGTCTAGCACACAGTTTAAGGGAATCTGGCTTCCAGGCGTGGATCTTCGCCATAGAGTTGGAGCATGGGGATTTGTAGGCACATCAGCCTATGACCTCATAAAACAGCTGGGGATTTCAGGTAAGAAGAGGACCAGAACCCTGAAGGCAATGGCAGAGGCAGCCGAAAAGAGTTCCACTGGATCTGGTCAAGGAGGAACAAAAGTGAACTTCAAAGGCTTTAATTTCCCAAGTTAGAACAGGTGTCCTGTTAGCTGTGGGATAAAACATCTGTCTAAAAAGGCACACCTTAAGATGCCCACCCATCCAAAAGTTGCGGGTTTGAAGCCTGGCAGCGCCAGAAAAACAAAACAAAAAGTTGGCAGTAGAAGGGTATCTCTGGGAGTCATGACCTGGATGCGGGCCGGCCCCCTTAGAGTGTAAGGAGTTTAGGGCCGAAACACTTGTCTGACGAGGGTTTCTTCTCTGAAGACCTTTGGCTCTTAAGTTCTCCCTTGAGTTTCTTCCTACTGTGTTTTTGCTATGGTAACCCTCTTTGTATGTTGTGGGTCGTGCAAGATCTATACTCCTCAAAGATCCTTCAATTCAAGTGTTTGTATTTTAACCAGTGACTCAGGTCCACGAGTTCTCTTTCTCAATGCACAGCCATATTCAATTATTCTGTAAAGTGTCTAATTCAATTATCGTTGTGTAAAGAAGTGTATAATTCAAATGACACAACTAGTATTTCTTCTCTGATGGACAGACACTCAGATCTTCTGACACAGAGTAAATAATGTCTCTGAAGGATTCCTGCACTTTGATCACTATAGTTCTGATGGTACCAGAGGTGTTAAGACTTTTTTTTTTTATGTATAGGCACCAGGAAGTATGGTGAAAGTTGACAGGCTTTTGATCTCAGTAAGAACACAGTTGCATGTTAGAGAGGAATCGGGCATAGCTTAGTGCTTGAACATCTCAACACAGTAAAATGAAGTGAAACAGCTGTGCAGGTATTGACACTTTATAGTGGCTTGCTGAGCAGTATTTCAACAGCTTTGAATGACAAGTGTATTGTGTACACAGAGTGGGGCAACCTGCCCTCTCAAGCCTTAGAGTAAGAGTGCAAAACTCACAGAATGCCAAAATTGATCTTAGAGGATGTTCTGAAGGTTTGCAATAGAAAAAATACCCCCCAAATTGTCAACATTTCAGTTGTAAACAGTCTTCGAGACTGATGACATCAAGTGAAAGACAAATGAATAGGTATAGATAATGATGTGTTTTAAAAACATATAAGTGAATGGACAAGAATATCTTTTAAGGGGTGTGTGTGTATATGCGTGTGGATGTGTGCATGTGTGCATTTTAGCACATGTTTGTTCATGCGCATAAACAAACACATGCATGTATGTGTGTGTCTCTGTCTCTGTCTGTGTTTGTGTTTAAAGGAGAGAAGGAAAAAGAGAGGCAGAAAGAAAGAATCGACAAACAGAAACAGAGAAAGAAAAAGAAAGGGAGGGAGTGATAGAGAAGGAATCTTATGCTTGGAAGGGGGTGCTAAGAGTGTGTATGAGGAAGATGAAAACATGGGAGGGAGGGGAGGGGTGGGGGTGGGTTTAGAAACTCCTATTGAAATAGTCCGTATGGATTGTCCTTATGTGCATGTATCTTTGTGT
Organism: Conus betulinus; assembly: GCA_016801955.1. NCBI lineage: Eukaryota > Metazoa > Mollusca > Gastropoda > Neogastropoda > Conidae > Conus > Conus betulinus. Next base: position 893,223 of record JADBJO010000065.1, read on the forward strand.
GTGCATACCTGGATAGTGAAAATGTTGTTTGGGGTGGATATGATATACTCTATATGTTATATTATGAACATATTATTATGTGTGATGGGGTGTGAACATAAAGATGGTGGGATGGGCAAATGGGGGAGTGTGTGTGTGTGTGTGTAGAGAGAGAGAGGGATGGTGGAGAGGGTGGGAGGGAGGAAAAAGTGGGCAAAGAACTGGAAATGAATGAAACTGAAGAGTCAGTTGTGGGAGTTGAGTCCATCAGGAATTGTGGTGCCAAGGTGAGGATGATCATTGACTCCATGGTCTTTCTTTCTGGAGCTGAGGAGTGGTTTTGTCAGACAGTCATTTGGAACACTGTTTACTGATGGTTCCAAGTTTCAAGAAAAAGTTGCTTCTGCTGCTTGTTGTTCAAGTGCTCCTCCAAAATGTTCATATTCAGAACATGTTACCCCTGGCATCTCCATCTACTACACACCTGAATTGACAGCCTTGGCACTTAGGATGGTCAGTCAGCCAGGACATAAGGACTTTCTCATCTCTTTGACTCCCTTTTTTGCTTTGGAAGCCATTACTGGCTGTAACTTCAGCAATCCTGAACTACTGAACTTTCTTCAAGCTTTGTACTCTTCTGAAATCTGATTGTTACATCATTGTTCTTGTCTGAATTCCCAGTCACGTTAACATTTGAGTGTTACATCATTGTTCTTGTCTGAATTCCCAGTCATGTTAACATTTGAGGCAATGAGGTGGCTGATCATCTTGCCAGGAATGTATCCCCCATCCTCCCTAAAAGAGAAAAGAAATATTGTCCAGATCACCTATCCTCTGCAGAGGTCTGAAACTCAAAGCTCATGGTACTTTACTTCAAGTCCTCTGCAATAGGACTGGCACACAAACAGATGATGACCTTTTTTCAGATCAGTCCAAACCTGAAAGCGTTCTTACAATCTGGCACTGAAAGCTACAAAGAAGAAACAGTTTCATACTGGTTACACACATACCACTCATTTTACACACACACTTGTACCCCTTAAAGGGGAGGAGGCTACATGGTGCACATGATCGTGGAACGGCAGACACCATGAGAGCCTCTATTAACCAGATGTTGTTTTTCAATGTCAAGAAGAACTAAATGTTTTTTTTTATATTTTGTGGAAAATAGATAACAGATGTTTAAAATAGGTACATTGGTACATTTAAGCCATTTTAAGTTTGTTTGATAATGATTTTTTTTTTTAGTTTACTTATTTATACTTTTTTATATTGAATATTTAAATTGATTTTGACTTTCTAACAGCTTTAATATGTCCCTCTGAGGTTGGCTGGCTTTTAAAACAACGTAGACGGACACTGATTTGTATATGACTATGAAAGTTATACTGTCTGGCAGGCATGGATTGATTTTGAAGACAAACTGTATGACTGGAGATGGAAATTAGTAGTTAAGGAAAGCAAACTGCTTGGCTTCATATTCTTCATGCTTTACAAAAAGCATGTTCTCTTAGAGACCCGTCATTATTCATTTTTAGTGGTGTTTTTTTTTTTCTTCCAACCAGTTTCATTCAAACTCTAGAGTAAAAACTGAAATTGTCATTTCATTACCTTTAAGGAAAAAAAAAAAAAAGAAAAACAAGGAAACAAAAAGCAGGGGGAAAAAAAAACAGAAAGAACTGCATTGGTTTTCTAGTGATTTATGGTGCTGAATACACTATCTTTCATGGATAAAGTGGAGGAGGGTCCTACTGTTAATTTCCATTGCCATGATTCTAGGATAGAGGTTTGTGCTTCCCCTGCATCCTGTCCCATCATGCCTTTCCCATTCCTACTCCCACACCCAACAGGTTTACTATTTCTGCTTTCGAAAGCTTGTCAGATATGATGCATAATCTGTGACACACCGTGATGATATTGATCATTCTTGTTATGTCATTGAAATCATGGACAATGAAGTTTAACATTGTTTTCAGTTATGATTTTGAACATAATTGTGAAATTCAGATAAAATGTGCTGATTCCGCATCAAAGCTTTAATTTTTTAGCTAAAATGTAAGTAACTTTTAAAGTTGTTCCACCATTAAAAACAAAACAAAATTCTTAGGATCGGTTGTGGGCTGATGCAATACAATGTCCATGATTTTCCAAATTATTTTTATTTAGATTTGAAATTATCAATGACTTGAATTGAGCCTGAAATATTCTGACAAAACAGTGAAATGCCAGACTATGAAGTACTTTGACTAAGTGTTTTGGGCAGTAGTTCATTTGGGAAATGTTATTTGCTTAACTTGTGCTGAAGGTTATTCCTGTTGTTTAGACAGTATAGCTGTGGGTGTGTGGATTTCAGATTGTGCCATTATGGATTGCTCCCAACCTGCTGACACTGACGGGCTTTTTGATGCTGGTGTTAAATTTCTTCATTGCCACATACTATGACCCTCACTTCTACGCCTCCAGTCGAGACCACCCACAGTTCCCACCTATTCCTAGCTGGGTGTGGCTTGTTGGAGCCATTTGTAATTTTCTGTCCCATACATTGGGTGAGTGCACTTCACGAGTGGTTGAAGTAACTTCGACACATACACAAGCACATGTGTGCTGACATGCACACACTCGTGCACAAAACAAGGTTTATGTCAATCCTTAATACAGCTTTTGTGTCAGATTTGTGCAATCAGATATCTGTCACTGTTTTGAACAATTTTAGAAATCAATGCACAGCTTGTATTTGCAATTTCTGTTTAGAGTAGTTGTTGTGATCAGCTTGTTTAATGGGACCGACATGAATTTCTTAACTCACTTAACAGTGCTCTCTCTTTTTTTCACCCTTGTCTGTTCATTTTAAAACTGTGATACAGTTTTATCAGTGTTGGTTTTAAACGTCCGCTGTAGAAGATGAGAACTGGTCCTCTTGATAGCCAAACAATATAAAATACTGGCCACGCAATTGGAAATGAGTGAAAATGCAGACCTTCCTCTCCTGTGTTCCCTCCTCCCCCCCCCCCCCTCCCCCCCCCCCCCCCCCCCCCCCCCCAAATATCAAATGAAAATACAGCATGTAACGGTAAAAAGAAAATCTTATATGTCCAAAAGGCCAAGTGTCAGAGACACTTTTCGATCTCTTCTCAACATGCTTTGAACTTGGTTGTCTGTACCAGAAAAGCTGAGAATTGATGAAACTGCGATGAGCAGCAAGTTTTTTATTCATAGTTTTCATGTGCTCATCTTTGGTGAAAGTTTTATGTCCACAGTTCACTCTTCAAACACTGCTTCTTTGTGACATGATGAGTGAAATACTTGCCACTTTTCAGGGCAGACTTCAGGGACGTTGAATTTTTTGTTTCTTGTCCTCCCTCAGATGGCATTGATGGGAAGCAGGCTCGCCGCACCAAGACCAGCTCTCCTCTGGGCGAGTTGTTTGACCATGGCCTGGACAGCTGGGCCACTCTCTTTCTGCCTGTGGGCCTGTACTCCATCTTTGGGCGGGGCGAGCACGGTGTGGGGTGTGTACCGGGTATACATCGTGGTGGTGGGCATCATGGTATGCTTTGTGATCTCCCACTGGGAGAAGTACAACACAGGGGTTCTCTTCCTGCCCTGGGGATACGACATTGGGCAAATTGTGAGTTTATGGGGCTGGTGTTGTGGGTGTGGGTATGGTGGCGATGCATGAAGTTTGGTTTTGTGAGTTTGTGAAATGATTTATATATCTGTACATATATAGCTATCTCTCTATATATGTATCTGTATTTATATCTGTCTGTATCTATTTATCTATCTATCCATATATGCGTGTATCTTAATGTAAACATGGTATGGTGGTGACTCATGGCAGTTTGGTTATATGTGGTATGATGAGTGCTGCAAAGTTCTATAGATGCTATGTCCAGCTGTAGACACACACATAAAAGTATGTGCTTGCACGTAAAGTTGCATGCTTGTGTGACTACTCATAACAGCTCAAAGAAAAACATGCTCAGACAAAATTCATGTGCATGTACAAGCATGGTCACAGACGTGCACAGAAGCACACATAAATGCATATATGCCCTCATGTGCATGTGGATTCACACATACATGCATGCAGGCATACATGCACATGCTCGCACACAAGTTTCACGCATACACACTCACTTTATTCCTAAATGGTCTGAAAATGTTGACATCAGGTAAGTTTCAACTCTGTGCTGGCGCATGACAGGATAGTCATACTGACTGAGCCTTAAAATAGTTTCTTGATGCTATGTGCTTTGCCACTGGGCTAAAAGTCGCGCAACAGAGTGTGTCACGAAACTGTCGAAACTGTGTATGACAGGAATTTGAGAAGACTTCATTTTCTCTTTCAGGGAATGACCACAGTGTACCTGATCACCTTTTTCGCTGGCTATGAAATGTGGAAATTCACCTTGCCAGTCTTGAACTGGACAGCAGCTGAAACCTTTGAAATTCTTTGTTATGGTAAGCGACTCGTGTCAGTTTCAGAGGCGCAGAACTGCTGCATGGCATGGTGTCTGGTTGATGGCTGTGCCAAGATGTTCTGCGGAATCTTAGAACTACCACTTTTGTTTTCTTTTTTTGTTGTAACACATACAAATCAACTTAATCTTCTTGAGTTTAAGAAGGATTCATGAACTTGGGGTGCTACTTGGTATTTTTTTCTTTTAAATTGGAGAAAAAAAACTAGCACAGTGCTAAATGCTACACTTTTGGCATAGCATACTATGCCTTTGTTGACAATGCAGTGTTGCTATGCTTTGCGATGAAATGCTACACACACATACACAAAAAAGTTCATGGATTTAATGGTAGCTTAAACAGAGCTGAGTCAAAGTAGATCTTTAGACTGTAGAGGTTTTTTTGTTTAACATGGTCAACTTCTGTAACAAGAGGAAGAAAAAGCAGAAGAAAAATCACAAAAGACAGTCATGATTTGTCTATATCATTGATAGGTTTTTATTACCTGTTAATTTAATGTTTTGCAGGTCAAGTCAAAACCGTAAGCTAACTGGCAAGGTATTGGTCTTCTTAGTCCGCCCTCATGTTGTGTGTAAAGCAAAGTGTGACCGAAAGTGCTGTTGAATCGGATTTGTTTTGTCATATCACATATCACTGCTACACTTACATTTGGAATGCTGCCAGAGTTGCCTAGGTGTCTGCTTTTAACAAAATGCTGCTCCGCCCAAAACAAAAAGTGAAAAAAATGACAGAACAAAGATAATTTTTTATTTCGTTAAAAAAATGGCTAAGACCAGTAAGGAAAGGAAGAAAAAAAACTTTAGTACAATCACAAAGACCATCACAAGTTTGCCGCCTCATCAGATTGTTACATGGTCAGCCAGTGCTTCTGAGTCTGACTCATCTCTGCCAGATATTGACTACACCACATGGACTTGTCAAAGAAGAAACAGCTCAAAAAAAAATCCCTGTGACGGCTTCAGTGATATCATGTATGAATGCAGCACTTAGATTTTGAAGGCTTTGCTAAAAATGTCGAAAGTCTTACACTCTGTGCTAAAGGCCCTGACAGATCAGCCTGGTGCTTACAATGTCAAAATGCTACACTTTGTGCTGTTGAGGCCCTGACAGATCAGTGCCATGCTTACAATGTCAAAATGCTACACTCTGTGCTAATGAGGCCCTGACAGATCAGCCTGGTGCTTACAATGACAAAATGCTACACTTTGTGCTGGTGAGGCCCTGACAGATCAGTGCCATGCTTACAATGTCAAAATGCTACACTTTGTGCTAATAAGGCCCAGACAGATTAGTGCCATGCTTACAATGTCTAAATGCTACACTTTGTGCTAATAAAGCCCAGACAGATTAGTGCCATGCTTACAATGTCTAAATGCTACACTTTGTGCTGTTGAGGCCCTGACTGATCAGCACCATGCTTACAATGTGAAAATGCTACACTTTGTGCTGAGGAGGCCCTGACTGATCAGCATGGTGCTTACAATGTGAAAATGCTACACTCTGTGCTGATGAGGCCCTGACAGATCAGCACCATGCTTACAATGTGAAAATGCTACACTTTGTGCTGTTGAGGCCCTGACTGATCAGCACCATGCTACAATGTCAAAATGCTACACTTTGTGCTGATGAGGCCCTGACAGATCAGCACCACGCTTACAATGTCAAAATGCTACACTTTGTGCTGATGAGGCCCTGGCAGCTCTGCCCCATCAGGTTTGGAATGCACCAGGTTTGGTACACAAATCTAGCAGGGGATGAAGTTGGATCTACATGTCTGTGTGCTGCTATGTTCAGGACTGACTGTAGTGGTCACGCACTGTGCAGATAACAAACATCAATCCAGGGGTAGATGAAATTGATGCCGACTCCACATCATCGTCAGCTTCATCACTGCTTATGGGCCAATCAATTTTAAACAGCCATGCGTATGTGTGTGAGCGCACATGCTGTTGTGTTCATTGTTGTGAGACAGTGTGTGTGGGATCATGTGTTTTGTGTGTGTGTTTGTGTTTGTGTGTGTGTGTGGTGTGCGTCAGTATGCACCCTTGTTTGTAGGTGCATGGTACTCATTGTAATATGCATTTTCTTTTTGGTTTCATTTTTGTTTTCTTTAATCCTTTCAGGATTTGTAAGTGGTTAGGGCTTATGATTAAGATTAAGCACCATACATAATCCTTATTATTATGATTGTTATTAACAAGAGCAGATTGGTAGTTAAAATCAGGCAAGAGGCAAGTTGGTTGAACTGAAGATAAATAGTTTGGATCTATCAAATGTTTGATGGGATCAGCAAATTTCACCCTGCCTTATACAGCTTGGTTTGAAGACTGGATAAGAAAACGCTTTTAGAAAAGTCATTCATGCTGTGTCATTGTCTACTTTAACATCCAAGTTGTCATTGATTTTGTGGCCTCTGGTATGGTAAATGTACAGTTCAGTGCCACTTGTTGTTGTTAGTCATGCTTGATAGAAGATGAAAAGAAAATGTTGTGTTTTACTGCTCAGTGTTTACAAAGAGACCAGTACTATTAATGTAAAGTAGACTGATCCTTCAGTAGGTGGATCAGTAGAAAACAAGCAGTTACCTGACAGGCAGATAAGTCGTTAAAAAGATGAAGTGTAGTCAGAATTTTTTTTCAAAGTCATTTTTGCATTGCTAAGTCTATCTGTTTCATGCTTGTATTCCTCTGGTGTAATGATTATGTTTTTCTGTATTTTGATCTGTTTCAGTTGGCTTTTTTGGATTAACATTCCCACCCACATTATGGAATGTCTATCAGTGAGTAAGATTTCTTTTCTTTGGTTTGCGTCACCAGCTGTTTGAAGGAAACTGGCTGGATGAAATATCAAGAAAATTCATTCATGATATTGCCGGAGTACACAAATATGCATGCACATACTTAAACACATACACATGCAGAAACAAGCATACATATGCACTACTCACACACGTAAACATGTAATCTTAAGCTGTATTACATTTTCCAAGTAAGGGGGGCATGTCCTCCAGAGCAAACCAGAAAGGATTTTTGTAAATCATTGATTGATGAGGAATAAGTATCCTTGGTGATATGTTGTAAAGGCTGATTGTCTAAGTATCTGTCGATTGGTTGTTCTGAATGTGTAGATTGATCTCTAAGGATCACTAAGTATCTGTCGGTTGGTTGTTCTGAATGGGTAGATTGATCTCCAAGGATCACTAAGTATCTGTCAGTTGGTTGTTCTGAATGGGTAGATTGATCTCCAAGGATCACTAAGCATCTGTCAATTGGTTGTTCTGAATGGGTAGATTGATCTCCAAGGATCACTAAGCATCTGTCAATTGGTTGTTCTGAATGTGTAGATTGATCTCCAAGGATCACTGTCCCTAATAGAAACACTTACATTTCTATACTGCATGAAAAAAAAAATGTTCTTTGTATTGTTTTCCTTTTTGATGTCTGTGGATTGATCCTTGGTGATTGTCTATACTGTGAATGGATGGCACTAAACTTAAAGGTATATCTGTATGTAAATATTGATAGTCTGGAAATACCATCTATGTCTGATGTTCTGCTTGATGTGGATTGCATTTAAAATCTGCGGTGTGTTTATTACAGTTGAGCTTTATGATAAAGGTTTAGGGTCTTAAGAACGGGGTCTTTGTAAGGAAAGAGGTTCAACTGGTGATTAAATCTAGCACAGGTCAAGTCATTGATGCTTCAGAAGACAACTCTTGAAAGGGGGTCTTTACTGAGATTGGGGATTTATTGTGAACTGATATTGTTTAAAAAAAAAAAAAAAAAGCTCTGTATAATTTCAAGTATTGGGAAAAAATGAAACCCAAACCCAGCTCCTCCTTCTGTCACTCGTCTGCAGGTCGTACACACAAAAGACGGGCAAGATGCGCCCGTTTTCGGAGGCCATTCGCCCGTTAGTGTCCACGCTGGCGCTGTTTGTGTTGCTGGTGGGATGGGCCACGTTTTCCCCCCACACAACATTGTGGAGAGACAGTCCCGCTTGCTGTACTGGACCACTGGTACAGCTTTCTCCAACATCGCAGTAAGGTTTCGTCATGTCTGTTTTAGATGACTGTTCATATTGTGTAGTATAACTTTTTTTTTTTTTTTTTTTTTTTTTTTTGTAATATCAGTTATCGGATCAATGGAGCACCTAAGGCGTTTTTGTTTGTTTGTTTGTTTGTTTGTTTTTTTGTTTTTTTTCTCCTTAACGCCAAAATCCACCTCTTCATTTTTTTGGTGCTTCACACTGTCCTCTTCATCTGCAAAAAAAAAAAAAAAAAAAGCGAAAAAAAAAAAAAAAGAAAAAGAATTTCCACTACTAGCTTTTTTTTTTTTTTTTTCCCAAACCAGTCTCGTACACACCATGCATAGTCTGTATGTTCTCTTACAGATGGACACATTTTTGCTGATTTTAGTGTTTTAGCGTTTGATACAAAGTGTCTGGGTTTGTTAATGTTCTAATGTGTAGTGTACTGGCACATTCACTCTGATGTGTTGCATATACTAAGAAAACAACATAGATGAAACAAAAGAGTTAATTATTTCCAGTTTTTTTTTTTCATTTTGTGTTATAGACCCCTCACACACACACTCACTCACTCTATCTCCCTCTCCCCCCCCCCCCCCCCCCCCCCCCCCCCTCAAATACACCAACAACGGCAGTTACATGTTGAAGGCACTGTACCAAAACAAAATTTATGCTTAGCACACAATTCCATATGTACGCACCAGGCGTGCAGATATCGTTGGTCCCAATTGCCCATCTCCCTCTCCATCCCTCTACCAAAAGCGCGTGAGCTCTGATCACATCACTCATCGCCACGACCCACCCACCCAAAATCCCCCAACACCCCCCCCCCCCCCCCCCCAAAAAAAAAAAAAAAAAAAAAAAAGTTAGCAAGAGATAGAGAGAGAGAGAGAGAGAGAGAAGAGAGACAAACAGATAGGCCGTCAGGCAGACAGGCAGACACACGGACAAAGATGGCATCTTTTGCAAGATTTTAGGGGTTTGTTGCATTTCGTCTCACCCGTTGGCTGTTCCCCGATGAAGCCAACCTTGTTGCGAAAGAGTGTTGTATAACTTGATTGTCACAGTAGATTGTTCTGTTGAACATTTGCACTGCTCTCCAGAAGAGAGTGTGTTATCATCCTTTTTTTTTTCTTTGTCTGCATGTTTTTTTGTTTACTTAAGCCCAGTGGATTTTTCTCCACAGTTTTGTCAGGGGCAGCTCCTTCGAGGCTGTCTCATATTAGAAAGAATAAATGGGCATTTGCTGAGTCTCATCCATAAACCTTGGTCATCCAACATTTGTCTTTTGTTTTCATTTCATCTGTTGGTTTTTTTTTCCTTTTTTTGTTACTTTCATCTAGGTATTTCTAAAAAACAATGCATATTACATCTTCTGTGAGTGGTCCTCCTGACTTGGAGATGTGATGCAGTGTCTACGGTCTAGGCCATATGCAGTGATGCCTCCATGACTTGGAGATGTGATGTAGTGTCTACGGTCTAGGCCATATGCAGTGATGCCTCCATGACTTGGAGATGTGATGTAGTGTCTACGGTCTAGGCCATATGCAGTGATGCCTCCATGACTTGGAGATGTGATGTAGTGTCTACGGTCTAGGCCGTATGCAGTGATGCCTCCATGACTTGGAGATGTGATGTAGTGTCTATGGTCTAGGCCGTATACAGTGATGCCTCCATGACTGACCTGAAACCTTACCTGCTGCATCAAACGCTCTGTTTTTGGCGCTTTTTTGTTCTGATGGGATAAGACCAAGATGATCACATAATAGTGTTATGGACTGGGTAAAACTGCATCCGAGCTTTCAGTGAACACACAGTTTCTAAGGTGGTACATTGGAAAAAGAAGGCAGTGACAAAACAGCCCAAGTGCAATGGTTTTGACCTAGAAAAAAATAATCATTAGGATACACTGAGTTTGAAATTGTGGTTTACTTGAAAGCGTAGAAGCGTGATTTTGAGAATAAGGGTCATATTGACGGTATCAGCACAAGAGCAAAGGAAAGCATGAAGGCATTCATGAAACATGTGTTGGGCTGATTCATGGATCAAATCTAACCAAACTATACCTTTTTTTTTTTAATCTTTTTTACTTGTTTGATAAGGTACAGTGTTGCCTTGATCTGTTTTCAACACAGTTTTAAATAGACCAGTTATTTTCCTTTTCGATTGAAAGGACGCCCAAGGTTAACTGAGCTATAAACAACATGAACTGAGAGTGGAAGCAAAGAAAACTAGCGGAGCACTGTTGTGGCCGCACTGGACACTTCAGAAAGGAGCTACTGTAGCACCACTTAAAGCTGTCTGAACAGAGCACTGATAAAAACCAGCTTTTGTGGACTTGGGTCATGACCAAAGCTTGTCCAAATTTGTCACTCATGAAAAATGAGTGTTGATTTTGAAAATCATACACTGATTGCAGAGAAGAAAGCTGCTTTGATCCTTCAAATTGAGCGGCTTATTCAGGATGTGTTAATGTTGTTGATCTTATGTTTTTCCAGTGCCAGTTGATAATTGCTCAGATGTCCAACACCCGCTGTGAGCTGCTGAACGTCAAGCTGTACCTCTTCTGATCATAGTCACCATCAGCCTACTGCTGCCCATTGGACAAGGGGAAGTGCTGCTCCTGTGGATGTACTGCATCTACGTCACACTCTCTCATATACATTTTGGGGTCTGTGTGGTAAGTCATGCAAAAGGAATTCTTCTACTGAAAGTAGTTCTATGATATACTGAGCTGTCAAACAAACAAATGCCTTCCCTACTTGGTGTGGAACATCGCCATATCAAAGAAAATTGGGAGAGCAGTGAGCTAACCATGCCTCCATAAACGGTTTTGCTGGAAGAGTGATTGTCCCAAGTGAGTCTACTTCATGGATTATACACAAAAAAAAAAACATTGGTCAATTTTCGCACCTTTTCCCATCTGGGCAGGGAGTAAGGAGGGCATCTTATTGTTTGAACATGTAAGTATATTGTAAAATTCTGTAGTCTTTAAATTCCGTTGTCTTATATACTTACCTGTCCAAATGGTCAGAATTTCAAAGAGGATGGGTGAGAGCAACCTCAGCTGCACAGGGAGAGACAGTATTTTCACACAGCAATGTCTCTGCACACTTCCCCAATCCTAGAATTCAGAGTCAGAGGCCCATAAGGGCCCTGCGCAATTTGTCTCACATGCTTAGTTGGGAAGTGAAAGGATTAGTCTTCGCTTTCCCTTAAGAGAATGGCACAAAGTGACAAGCAATAAAAATGTGTTTATAAAGAAAACCAGATGAAATCATTAACTCATACATAAATTCAAAAAAAGAAGAATACCCTCTCCTGAGACATGTTGGGAAGAAGGATTGTGTGACAGCCCTGGCACCGGCAATCCACAGGGAGCAATCAGTGTCAGATGGTCATGAGGCAACCCACCAGAGGAGACACTGCGTTGCTGCCGAGTCACTTTGGTGGTGTTCAGTGGAGCCTGTTCTAATCCACCATATACCTACTAAGCCCCCTGCTGATGACAATAATGCTCTCAGTTGTGGAGCTGGCATGCGTGAGCTCTCCCTCTGGAGGTTTGTCACATCCGTCCAGTGACAGTCCCCATGAAAATGCTGACGTTGGTGACCCTGACAGGACTAAACAAAGATCAGAGATGTGCAAGCAGTTGAAACTGAGATCACCATGAAAGCAGGGCATGTTGAAGGGACACTGAATTTGAGATTTTTTTTTAATGCTGTTTAATGAGAATGGGGATGACGAAGATGATGCTTGGGTTTCCATCCTGGTCTACCTGACAGGAGTGTACTGTATGTGTATTTTCATAATGTATCCAGGTGTCAATCAGGCCTGAGAGGTAGAGACACCTACAGGAGGGTCAGGAAGTTTGAACAATGCTCATAGAGACACCTCCATGAAGTGGAAGAAACTCCACTGTATAGTCTCAGACTTCCCTATTGAGCCCATAGCAAACTTAACTCTTGGCAGGAGCCTGTCAGGGCATAAAAGTCCCACAAATAAATGGCTCTAATGAGAATCGAACTCACGACATCCCAGCTAGGATTCCATGATGCTAGCCACTTTCTGTGAAGATGAGTGACCATGGGGGTCAGTTATGAACACACAGGCATGTGCTATATTTGCTACCAGTGACAGCCAGACAGATTTCACATCTGTGGTATTTTTGCACAAGCTTCCCTCCCAGTTCAAAGCATTTCCTCTTCCCTTCCCATCCCCACCACATCCCTTTTCCCTCCAGCCTTTCTCTTCTGCCCCTCCTCCCTTCTTCTTGACAGTCCTGGGTATTCCCCATAACTCTCCCATTTTGTCAGGGAGATTATGGTTCTTGTGTAGTTGGTTTGACTACTCGCACTCCTAATGCTCCTGGATCTCCGTCTGTGGTTGGATGCTGAAACTCATAAGTCTTCTTTCTGTGTCTCTTTCCCAGCAAGATTATGTTTGTCCAGATCCTTCAACATACACACGCACACACACATGCACACATATATGTACTTGATCCTTCAGCATACACACACACACACACACACACACACACACACACACACACACACATATATGTACTTGATCCTTCAACACACACACACACACACACACACACACACACACACACACACACATCTGTGCTTGTATTATGCATATGCATACACATGTGCATGTACTAGATGCATTCTTGTTCTCACTTGTTTACCTGTCCTTTGCTGGTACAGTTTTGCTACTCTCAGATGATGAAAATTTTTGGTATGGGGTTGGCAGGTATGGTAATCTTTTTAGCTGAGATTCGAACTGGCATAATTTGGTATGGGGTGAGAATTAAACAGTTTGGTTGTCCTTTTGATACTCAGACAAAATGCAGAATTCTGGATAACGATGACAAGAACAAATAAATATTAATGTTATTGGTAGCAAAATTTTGTGGAGGCAGGTTTTTTCCCATTGATCAGTTCTCTTGCATTTTTACTGCATACATATCTTTAATTGAATCCATCAGACTTATATCTTTCATACATAATTTTGTTACATCATGGTTTAATTGTGATGTTTATAGTACTGGTTAGCTTTATTGATATGTTAAAACTAATGTATTAGCAGTAGGTATGTGGATAAGTGTTTAAAGTAAAGAGTGTGTGTCTCAGTTTTGCTTTGGTTTGCTTTGATTTTTGGTTGTTGTTTCATGTTTGTTTGTTTTGGTAAAGTTATGTTTGTATTAACTGTTGTTCATTGAGTATGACAGGAGTGTTTGAGGCATACATGAAGATATTTGGCGTTATATGAATGGATCTTTTTGTGCATGTCATGATTGGACATTTCGTGATTTTATTTTGCAGGTGAGGGAGATGTGCGGCCACTTTGGTATCAATGCTCTGACCATAAGGCAGTAGAAAATGGTCATTCCAAATCGGATTAAACCTTCCACACAGTGATAATGACACATTCTTGGCGCCACCAACGTCATGTTTCACACCATTGTGCATGCCCATTGTAATTTATTGGAGGACTTCTGATTGGTGATACACTTGGTTTTTGTTGGATTGTAAGCATTATTTCACTGTGTTGTATACCATAGCTGCATTGGTATAGCTTGTGGCTTTGGCCTGGTTTGACTGAGACTTTTAGTTGCTTGTAATCCTGCTTTTGTATTATGACTGTGGGAATACTAGATGCACTATGCGTGCTTGATTTCATCTTTACATGTTTCCTTCATTTTGGCTTCCTTCACTTCATGTTTTGTTTTTCTTTTGAGCAATATTCAGGGTGGTATAGTTGGATCTTTAATTTTTTTTTTTTATGCTTTAGAAGAAGAAGAAATTTCATTTGAAAGTGATTGGAAGTTTGAATTTAAGGAGTCTTATCTTAGCTGAGGGAGAGCTTTTAGTTTGTCTCTGATGTTTTATTTGTGTGTGTGTGTCTGTGTGTGTGTGAGTGTGAGTGTGTGCGTATGTTAATGGGTCCCTTTGCTAGTTCTTCCATTGTTGTTTACATGGCTTTAATTCTCTTTTAAAAAAAAAAAAACACACAAAAAAATATGTAAAACACTTTTGTAATGGTGTGGACGGCCATGTACTCTTAGCTAACTGGTATAGGTTGAGGAGTAGTGTGACTGTTACATTCCACGCAAATACTTGCCTTTCAGTGATAGCTTGATGATGTACTAGTTTTGTTCTTTTCAAAGTGGTAATGATAGTTGATGGGGAATAGTGGACTTTGCTCATTTCTAGGTGGAATGTTAAAGATGGATTTATTGTTTGCTCCAGCATCATCATTATTTGTAACATCTGCCTCCTGTCTCTGAAGAGAGTTAATGCTAAAACTGTCCTTTCCATGTCATGAATTTTCATGAAGAGGCTCATTATATCTGTGCACTCTGCACTAGTCTGGTTTTCAGCAGTCATGTTACTCTTAAAATATTGGTAACCATTCCATTCTACCCCCCCCCCCCCCCCCCCCAAATTATACTCTAGGATGGTTTGTCTGTTATTCTTTTTTGTGTTTCTTTTGTTTGCTTGATTTTGTTTGATTGGGGGGGGGGGGGGGGGGGGGGGGGGGGTATTTTCCATCTGGATTGTGAAGAGAAGACAAAGGGAGACCAAACATACAGGAGCATTGTGTTGTGAATAGAGTGCAGAACCTGTGCTATTTTTTTTTGTGATGTATATGATTTTATGAAGATTAAACTTCATGTATTTCCCACTCTTCACCCTTGTTTTTTTGTATTTTTTTTTTCATGATTATGTTATCCAGAGTTTGGCCCTTCCAGTTAAGATAAGCGCCACTTTTCACAGGGTTATTCTTTGGTTTTCCTTCATTCTTCGATTTTCTTCAAGAGTGTTTTGGTTTTTCCCAGAAACAAATTGTTTGTTCGTTTGTTGCAAGTTCTCTTGGAGGGAATCTTTGGTTTTCCTAGAGAGAAGTGTTTGGTTCTTCTTGAGGCAGTCTGTCGTTTTCTTAGAGACAGATCTTTGTGGGGTTTTTTTTCTTGAGCATTTTATTTTCATAAAGACAGTTTTTAGTTTTCCTCAATGTTGTCCATGATATTCATTGAGATAGTCTGGCATTCCTAGAGACCAGTATTTGCTTTTTCTTAGAGACAGTCTTCAGTTTTCTTTTGATGGTTTTTGGTTTTCCAAGTGACCAGCATTTGAGTCAGTGATTGGTTTTCCTTGAAATAGTTATTGCTTTTTCTCATGACAGTTTTTTATTTTTCTTAGAGACAAGTCTTTGGGTTTCCTAGCCACAACTTGTTTTTATATAAACAAGTCTTTGGTTTCTCTAAATGCTGTCTTTTTTCCCTGGAGAGTATTGGTTTTTCTAAAGGCTTCTTTCGCTCTCTTGGAGACCAGTCTTTGATTTTCTGAGAGAGAGTCTTCAGTTTTTCTTGTAACAGTCTTTGTTTTTTTTTTTTGTTTTTTTTGTAAGTAGAGAAAGTGTTTAGTTTTGTGAGAGTCAAATTCTGTGAGTTTTTTTTTTTTTTTTTTTTATAGACAGACTTCGATTTTGCAAGAGATAAGATTTTGTAGTTCTCCGTGAGACAGTCTTTGCTTTCCTTAGAGACAGTCTTTGGTTTTTGTGGACCAGACCTGTGCACCCACACACTGTTGGTGTGATTTATAGATCATTTGATGAAAAGTTCACTTGATGCACCAAATTGCCAAAACTGAAACAAGTGAAAATAATGTAAAGTGCATTCACAATAAACATGTAAGGCATATTGATTTTCTTGTACATAGTTTCATGATCAATGTGGCAAGTTTCAAACTGTCATGTTCTAACAATTATATTGATGCTAATCATTTTCAGATGCACCTTTCAGTAAGAAACTTTTTTCGTTATAGAAACTGTTCAGACCAAAGAAGTTGCTCAATTTGTCCAATTTTCTGGAAAACATTACTCTAATTATCTTGTATGTACACAGATCTGTTAGACACAGTCTAGTGCCATGTAGAATTGCGATGATCAGCCTGAAACTTTCAAACACAGGAACCTCCCTAGCTTTTGAAAACAATAACAACAGCAACAATATGCTTTAAATACCATGGAACACTCCTTTTGTTTGTGAATGAATGGGGGTTGTGGAATATCACTCTTCATTCAGGCAGCAATTTGATATCTCATTCCAACCTTTGTAGGAATACCACAGCAGACCCTGAATGCTGAATGTGAGGTAGGTGCTTGTTGTTTAGTAGTAATTGTCCATTACAGCATTTCAGAAGGCACTGGGAGAATGCTTAGGGATGAACTTCTTCTGTTCTTGTCTTGTGGTGCACGCTGGCTGAAATCTGCTGAACACTGATGCGTATCATCCTTTCCTGTTTGCATCCCTTTACCGGCATGAAGGGGTCAAGTTGATTTGCATGCATGTTGACCTCGGAATTTGGGAAAAGCTGGCTCCACTTTCTGCATGCCAGAGCTGCGAGGGGCTCAAACATAGGACCTTCAGGTCGAGTGTTCTGTGTTGGACCACTCATCCATTTTTTTCCCCTTGTATATGAGAGGTATTTTTAGGGTAGGATTTTGTGATAGGATTCATTTCCATGACACATTTCTCAGAGGTTCTAAATTGGTTGCCATTGGTAGACAGTGTTAGAAGATGAAACGGACTGGTTGGCCTTTAAGCGATCTCATGTGACAAATCGTGCAAACAGCGGAAGATGGTATGACCCACCATCCAGCTGACCAGGACATCTGAGGGCCATCCGGAATGTTGACTTATCACATGCCACAGATGTCCAGCTACAATTTGCCAGGACATGAAGACATATCTGTGAGCATCTTGCCCAGTTGACACTGTGGCAGACCTTTCGCATGTAACATCGTGGGTTCTCCTTCAGCACTTTGGCTCCATGGAACGGCACATTCCCGGGTGTGTTTCCACGGCATGGCGAGTCATGAATAGAGATAGATTTTGATCTACTTTGTGAGACAAACACTGTCATGTTGCAAAACATTTGTTGAATCCTCAACAGATTTTAGTCTTAAGCATGTATCAATAAGTAGCATCTTACAACTAGGATTGCAGATAAGGGTAATGTGTCCAAAAAAACCGGTAATGAAGAAGACAGTTTCAGTTACGATTATCAAATATTCTTTTTTTTGAAAGGTAATGTTGATTTTTTGTCATTCATTCTCAATTAATGAGAAGTTACTTTTATGTGTTTTGCTGAAAATGTTGACCAATGACCAATCGATCGACTTTGTTCAGATATCTGAATCTGTTGTCTGTGAACACTTACAGCCAGGCCCTTTCCTTTCATCTTCATACTTCTTGTATTTTGACCAAATTATGTCATGGTTGCAATTTGTCTGATAGTGGATTCTTGAAACCGTTACATAATTGAGTATGTGTGTCATACATGCTTGATGCTTTTACATACGGGTACTGTTTGGGTCTTAAATACTGGAACCAGGAAATGTCTGTGAAATTTTTTTTTTTTTCCTGGTGGGGTGGTGAGGGAAAGATGGCAACAATACTGAATGGGCTAAAAGTGCAGTTGGGGAGGATGCAAAATGGCTGGGTGATGTTTTGTGATTCTCCGTTGAAAGAGGTCTTAACATCACGCAGCTTGTATGAATGATGTGAATACCTGTGTTTTCAGTGCACTAGTTTTGGCCATAGCCGTGGCTAATGCAGAGACAGTGATATTCAACTTCTTGCCACATGTTAGGTGCATGTATTTATTTCTGGACTGCATTACGTTTTCCAGAAGTGCTTATCCACATTGGCATTCCCACCTTCATTGCTCTCCATTTCTCATCAGCATGGCAGAGAGAGGGCTCACCTGGTTGCGTGCAAAGATTGTCAGGGTACATGCGTCTGTGGATATGTGTTGGAGGAAGAGGAAGGTGGGGTTTGGATGGTAGTTGGCTGGGAGTGTATTAATTTTCAAAGACAAATTTCTTTTTAGAGGAAGGGTAGGGGGTGGGATGGGGTTAGTGATGATTGGATGTGATTTTTTTTTTAAAGATGCATTTCTGGCATATATTTTTTAAATGTGTATGTTATGTGTGCATCGTTGATTTTTTTTTTTTTTTTCCCCAATTAATATCTTAAATGCTAGCGAATTGTTTGGGTATGCATGTGTTTGTGTGTATTGTATTTGATGTTTGAAAATTCATCATATAACACAACCAACAACCCACTCTGTGTATTGTATTTGATGTTTTGAAAATTCATCATATAACACAACCAACCCACTCTGTGTATTGTATTTGATGTTTGAAAATTCATCATACCACACACAACCAACCCACTCTGTAGTGTATCTGATGTTTGAAAATTCATCATATTACACAACCAACCCACTCGGTATATTGTATTTGATGTTTGAAAATTCATCATATCACACACCAACCCATTCTGCAAAGCTGATCAGGAATGAATGTGACAAACTCTTAAAAAAAAAAAAAAAAAAAAAAAAACGCCAATTCAAACAAAAATTTGCCAGTGTTTTACTGATTCAAGAAAACTGCCTTATCGCATGCAATGCTGTCTTTATCTGCTGGGCCAATGGTGCTGCATCTTCAGCCTCATCAGACTGTTCCCACAATCCTCTACTTAATTTGCCACAGTGAAAGGGACTTCTCTGGTCGAACAAAACCTGCACCTGATGATCTTAACTGATGTTAGCAGAAGTTCACCTGAATGTTAGAATTATGCCGTATCAGTCTCAAGCTTATAGTTCATTTTTTCTATTTTTAGAATATTGAATTATGACAGTTTACTAATCATGAAATAAAAGTTATGCATGAAAAATATGTTGTATTTCAGAAGGTAGTTAAATGTAGTATGATTTTGTACAGAAATCTGCTGAATCTGACAACAGATAATGTTTGCGATTGCTGGGGGGGGGGGGGGGGGGGGGGGGGGGGGGGGGGGGGGGGATTTGACATGATATCGAATCTAGACATTGATAATGAGGGGACCAAACCCATAAAAGTTATAGAGACATGTATAGGAATCGTGGGGACATTGTCTTCCTATGGATGCCATTTAAGTAGGTGAAAATGGCATGAGAGTAAGCATGTCAGTGGGTGGGACAGTACATTACTATGTAGTCCACTGGCTTCGAGTAATTGTGGACCCTGTGGAAAGGATTGTGTTACCTCCCTTGTTTGAGCTAAAGCATTCCGTATAAGCTGAATTTTGAGGGCTGTCTTGGGAGCTCATTTCAAAGTACCCAGAGTGCATAATCAAGGAGATTTTGTTTCTCTGGGATTATTCTTTTGTTTTTGTTTTTACCGAACTCTTATTCCTTCAGATACAAGGGATATTGGCATTTGTGGTGTTGTACTTTGAAAAAAAAAAATTATCAAGAAAATTGACATATGTAGTAGTTTGTGTTGATATGTGTGTTGTGTTTATGTAAGTGTGTGTATGTGTCTGTGTGTAATTGTCTGTGTTGTATATGTATGTATGTGTGTGCAGAGCTGCCTGGTTCATTTGTCCATAATTTTTGTTTTAACCCCTATGCCACCTAGGCTAGTGAACTTCTGGCAATTAAACAAAAAACAAAAACAAATAACAAGAAAAAAAATGTTCTAGCTGAACAATGAACATGCTATAATTCCGTTTCATTCTGTGTGTTGGTTTGCCCAAGGTATTTTTTGCCCATTGGTGGGACTCATGGGAATAGCCATAATATGAAACCTGGGGTGAAAGTGTCTTCACTAGTGCAGAAAAGTTGCAGCAGCAAAGAAAGAGGCAGCATAAGACTGATTGTCAGTCAGAACTTTGTGATTAAGAAAAATCCAAATAGGTAAGTTCTCTTGCATTGGATCTAAAAGCAAAAACACAAATTCTTCAGTGGATGCGAGTTTGTCTTCTTGTGAGCGGTGTTTGACAGATCTCGTCTGGCACTGGGAGATTGATTATCCTTGATGATTGTCTATGTCAATTAGAGACTGTCAAAACAGTGGTCTGAGGCAGATGTCATAAAAATGGATATCCCAGAGCTTAATTGTACCTGTTCTGATTATGAACCCAATCAAAAACGTTTTTTTGTTTGTGTTTTTACCGACTCTTATTCCTTCAGATACAAGGATATTGCATTTGTGGTGTTGTACTTTTGGAAAAAAAAAAAAATTATCAGAAATTTGTTGGGACAGTTTGTGTTGATATGTTTGTTGGTGTTTTTTTAGTGGTTTTTTGGGTTTTTTGGTTTTTTTTTGTTTTTTTGGGTGGGTTTGTCAGTGTAGTCCCCCCTGTTGGTGTTAATTGTCTGGTTGTGTTATGTTTGTCCCAGTGTTTTATGTTACCTACTGGTATGGTAATATCTTGGTTTCCCTAATTTTGAGGCTAAATCTTTACAATTTATTAGAACCTAATCAACTCGCATGTGACTTGGCCTTCAATGTTTTTGTAGGAATAGACATTTCTGTAATAATTTCAAGAAAAAGAATCATGACACGTGTTGAACCAATAAATCCTTTGTCTTATTAGCACATATGCATAGGACCTTTGGGTTGGGGGGGTTGGGAGGGGTATTCCTTTACTTTAAAGCTTTCATTCTGGTGGAAAATTATGGGAAAAACATCATTGAGACTACTTGCCCCTACTACTGGAGGCAAGTGTTTCCTTCTTTGCAGTAAAAGTTGTCGGGTGGTATGTGTGGTGGGGGGGGGAGGGGGGTTTACTATTAAGTGTGTTTCAGTAGCTTCTCAATTCGCTTGTTTATTATTTGTTTTAGTTTTTGAATAGGTAAGTTTCTCTTCAATTGGATTAGTAGCAAAACACAAATAGACATTTAGTGTAAACTGTACCTTCATGAGCTGCAACAAGTGTGCTTGACAGTGTTTTTTTAATTTTGTTGTGTTTTAGTAGACATTTTTTTTAGCCTGTTTCTGTTTTAGCACATGGGATGTTTTACAGTATTGTCTTTTGACCTTGGGTATTTTTTATAGTGTTGAAATTTTATATGTTATGGTTTTGGGGGTGGAAGGTTATTATTTTAGATGCTGCGTTAATTCTTATGTTTGGAATTTTGCTAGGCATTAACCTGCTTTATTTTTTTTACTAGTTACTTTGTAATTGTAGTTATATTTTTGTTTATTTAGTGTTTTAGCTTTTTGTTTTTTAGCCTTAGTTATTTTGGGTTTTTTTAAGGTTTTGGTTTGTTTTTGTTGCCCCTAGTTGTGTTATTTGAGTGGGTTTTTTGGTAGTTTTATTTGTATTGTTTAGTTGTTTTGAGGGTTTATTATTTTTTTTATTTTTTTTTTTATGTTTAGCTTGTAATTTATGTATGGTGTGTGTGGGTTGTAATCCTGTCTTGTGTGTTTTTTTAAGTTCTTTTGGGGGGGGGGGTATTTTTTTTTATTCTTATTTTTTTTTTTGTAGCTTTTATTTTTTTTGTTTATTTTATTTTGTTAAACAATTTTGTGTACTAACCTATCCTATGTTATTTTGTTTTTTTTTTCCATGTATTTGTGCTGTTTGTTATTTTTGGTTATTTTCCTTTATTCTTTTGCTACAAATGAAAGAATTGAATTATGCCTATTTACTTATGATTGTAACATTATTTGCATATGATTATGTTTCATATTTTTTTTCTCTGTTTTTTTTTTTTTTTTTAGTGGGTATAATGGGATTTTTTTGTTCTCTCTAGAAAACACACAAAAAAAAAAAAAAAAAAAAAAAAAAAAAAATGAAAAAAAAAAAAAAAAAAAAAAAAAAAAAAAAAAAATATTAAAAAAAAAAAAAAAAAAAAAATTCTATGAGATGTGCAAAGTCCTAAAACCCTGTTCCCTTGTCTTCCCCTTTTACTCCACAAATGAATGTTGGTGCTTGTGACTACAGTTTCAGGCACTTTTTTGCTTTGAAATGAAGGCTGTTAAACATAAAACAGATCCTGGTGTGAGTCCAGGTGGACATCATGTCTCAGGAGTCTCTCCGGACCTATGACCTGGGTTTTAACTGATTCAATGGAAGTGAACCTTTTACTGATTTGGTTTGGACCTATGGACCGGGGTTTACATATTCAGTGGAAGTGACCTTTTACCCAATTTGGTTTGGACCTGTGACTGGATTTTACAGATTCAGTGGAAGTGAACCTTTTACTGATTTGGTTTGGACTATGACCTGGGTTTTTACCGATTCAATCGAAGATCATGGACTGCTGCAGGGACTTAAGATTCCTTTTGTTTTGCCTGGCTTATTTTTTTTTGTTAATTCTCTTTATTATGTTTGAATGCCTTGTATGGTTTTATCAGTGATTGCTTAAATGTTTCTTCCTAAAAAAGACAACAACAAAAATCATTTGCTTGTGTATTTCCAGGTTGTTTGAAGTGATGTAGATGACATATGTTGGTTTTATTTTATGATTTGCACTTTATGGGTGAGGCAGAGACTGCCTCTGAATTTGTGTGTATTTTCAGTGTGATGTTAATGTATGATTTTCTTTGTTACTAGTCCCACAGAAGGAAAAAGAAAGCAAAATCTGTGCACATGAGTGTGACACATTTGCTGTCCCTTCATTCTACCAAAGACTAACCTTTGCCGTGGGTTGGCATTGTAATCCTGAGATTGGCTTGCAAAGATTTCGTAACACGGAGGAAACATATTTGAGTTGATAGTATAATAATGCAATGATGTACCACAGAAAGATCTGTACAACAAACACATCAGATTTGACAATCGTGTCAAGGTGCTGTAATTTTTCTCTGTCTCTCCACACTCCTCCACCTCCTCTTTTTTTTTTTTTTTTTTTTTTTTTTCATTAAAAAAAAATTTTAATTGGAGGATAGGAAAATATTGCCTTTTCTTATTGTTCCCGACATCAACTTCGTCAACCCTACTTCTTCCTCCCTCTCTCTGCCAACCCCCTACCCTGTCACACTTTCCCTCCCATCTGCTTGTCCGAGTTCATTTCCTTGTCATTAATGTTGGTTATGATGGCCTCAGTTGCTCAGAAAACTGTAGTTAAATGGAAATAATTCGTGTGATTTTTAAGAGATCTTTGAAGCACTGATCTCTGTTGTCAGCTTTTGTCTTTGGTTCCAACTACTTACTACGTTAATGAAAAGCATGTGGTTCTTTTGCAGTATTCCATTTCAGAAATAGAACTGGCTGCATGGAGCAGACGCATGCTTGAATGTGGAACGGGGGTGCATGTATTTACCAAGATCAGTTTAGGTACTTCTGTTTTGTCAGTATTCTTTTATTAGTTACATGCCAGTTATTATTTTCCCCCTTTGCATTTTGTCTGCGAATGGTATTGTTACTGAAGTGATGCTGTTGTAGGCATATGATATTGCCAATAAACCTTTGATTTATTCAGATTTATAAGCATTATTTGTTGCATGTTCGTCATGGAATTTGTGGCTCTTGCTTCTAAATATGTCTTTCCTATCAAGTTTTTAGTTTGCTCTGTGCATGTGAGTGCGTGTGTGTGTGCATGTGTGTGTGTGTAGTGTGTGTGTGTGTGTGTGTGTGTGTGTGTGTATGTGTGTGTGTGTGTGTGTGTGTGTGTGTGTGAACTCAATAGTTCACGAAGTCAGCACTGACAAAAAACTTTCTCCATCACGATCAAACTGTCTTTACACAATGAGCTCGGGGAATGGAAAGAATGGCTGCTGTTGTGTCTAAGCATATCATAATATAATGGAACATGGGGACATTGTCTTCTATTACCACATTTTGAGTCAATTCTAGAGAATTCTACTGACTGACCCATGGGTATTTGCCACAATGGAGACCAATAAGATTTAAGACATGAACATTTAACAGCAGATGTGGTGAAAACCCTTTTGGAGATGTTCCACCTGACGTGATTTTGAGTTTCTGATAGAGATAAGCACTTTTCATCTGATCTCAAGATTTTCCAGATGAAAGATTTTAACAAAATTCCAGTGTGTTTTCTGTGTTTTAGGTATTTTTTTTGTTCTTTTTGAAAAAAAAAATTTTTTTTTGAGAGTTGCCTTCGTTGAGATGACAGCCCTAATATGGCCCCTAGCGGTTGGCTTGGCTATAAGCAACGTGAATTGAATGGATCAGAAATGGTAATCCAGAACCTCCCAGAAACAGTTGCAAAGTGAAACGACTGCAGGCGGAAAGCTAAACAAATCTTAAATAAATGTTGATTCAATGCCTTCTTCCTTGCGCTGAACACAGAAGTAATCTGAAGCGATCAAAGCTAAGTGCATTTTCATTATTTTTTTCATTTTTGTTTCACCTGAAGAAGACCTAAGAGGTCGAAACGCGTTGTGTTTTGTCTTGTGACTCGTTTGTCCACGTTTCTCTGGGCGGTTCACTGACATTTATTTAAGATTTCTCCCAGAAACAGTTGATGAAACGGGAAATTCAATGAATTGTAGGCCTGAATGAAGGGAAGGGAAGTGTGTGTGTGGGGGGGGGGGGGGGGGGGGGGACGTCACACCCCTGCCTACCCATGGCACCATTCAGAAAAAACAGTGCACTCTCAGTGGAGAACACACACACACACACGTGCGCGCGCACACAACACACACACACACACACACACACACACACATATCTTGTCATCAGAAAACATTTTCATCTTGAATTATCCTCTTTCTAAACTCATGTTCTGCAGAGGTATGTCCTCTCTGAAAACGCTAATGGCCCAGACATACATGAGTGATGCATGCACACATGCACAGCACTCAAAATGCACACACGCACACACACGCAGGCATGCCCAGCGATACACATGCATACACATGTATACACATACATAACAACTCCAGTTGTGCAGACCCATATAAGCTAGGCATTTGTATCTGGTAAATTTCCCTTCTTGCCCATTCCCAGCTCTTTCCTACACTCTTCATTCATTTCCATCTCCAAACCATGAACTTCGGGAGACTTGATAGCTTCTCATGTCATTCATGCTGAAGTGCAACTTGTGGACTTGATAACTGAACTGAACTTGCCCTTCACTGCTCTTGACAAATTTACCTAGGCCTTCAAAATTGGTTCAAAGATTTGGATGTGGCGAAAAAACGTCCAAGGAAACAGACAAAGAAATTGCTGCCAAGAATTCTCTGAGCTTGGCTGAGCGGATGAAAAATCAACCATTTACGATCTCAACAGATAACAACAATGATGCAAGTTGTACAAAACTGTTTCGTTTGGTCATTCACACATTTGATTCAGCCACACTGATTGTTCACTCTGAAGTGCTAGCTGTTCTTGTGGTGATTGTGCTCTCTCTCTCTCTCTGTATGTATACATGTATGTGTTTTGTGTTCCTGAAAATCACAGCCTATTCCTGATTTTGAGCATGATGATTGTTCCTGAAAACCATATTTTGGGGTAGGCATGCCAGGTATACCTGCTAAGCAGATGTAGTGTATCTTATGTGGACAATTTCTCATGAAGTGATACCTTGACTAAAAACTGGATGATCCACAGTTTGGATCATGAATGTGGGGACCTATGTTCCATTCAAATGGTGGGTGAGATGAGATGATGACCCACGTTTTCATGACATCATGTATGTGTGTGCAATGACCCAGCTTTTTGATGACATCACATGTGTGTGTAATGACCCACCTTTTGATGACATCACATGTGTGTGTAGTGACCCACCTTTTTATGACATCACATATGTGTGTAATGACCCACCTTTTGATGACACCACATGTGTGTGTAATGACCCACCTTTTGATGACATCACATATGTGTATGTAATGACCCACCTTTTTATGACATCACATATGTGTGTGTGTGTGTGTGTGTGTAATGACCCACCTTTTCATGACATCACATATGTGTGTGTAATGACCCACCTTTTCATGACATCACATTTGTGTGTGTAATGACCCACCTTTTCATGACATCACATTTGTGTGTGTAATGACCCACTGTTTCATGACATCACATATGTGTGTGTAATGACCCACCTTTTTCATGACATCACATATGTGTGTGTGTAATGACCCACCTTTTCATGACATCACATATGTGTGTGTGAAATGACCCACCTTTTCATGACATCACATATGTGTGTGTGTAATGACCCACCTTTTCATGACATTACGTATGTATGTGTAATGACCCACCGTTTCATGACATCACATATGTGTGTGTGACACCTATGAATCTGGAACCGTCATTTTGCTTCAGTTGTGATCTTTGTGTTTTCTCTGTAATAAGCCGTGCATATGACTGCAACGTTTTTTTTTTTTTTTTCACTGCCCTTTCTTCCAGGCGACGTATTAAGAAGGGTAAGTGTGAAGGGTTAGCATACTTAAAGAACTTTTTGAAAATATTTTAAAAACTAAAAACAAACAAACAAAGACTATGACTCTTAACAAGACATGACTGTCTTATTGTAGGTAGATTCTTGCTTGAATCAGATCGTGCCTGAAATATTGGATCACACACACACACACACACACACACACACACACACACACACACACACACGTGTGTGTGCACATGCTTGCCTGCAAAAAACACATTTGCACATACACTTGCATTCATAAACACTAGTATATAAAGAAGCATACTACTACATAAGAACTTATTAGAAGCTGCCCCCATCCACCATTTTCTCTACTCTTTTAGTTCTGCATCAACTTGCCACGCAGCTGCTTGTAACACACTACCTCTGTGCTTCCCCGAGCTGGTAAAACTGTATGGAATGTGTTTTCACATTCACCTGATAGAAATTACAAGCCCCACTCCCTACCCACCCCTACATTTAAAGAAAAGTTCTTAATAAAATATTTCTCCTCTTTTGATAACTCGAACATCTATGAAATGCTGTGTGCATATCTGATCAGCTAAGGTATCCTGTGTATGTCATAACCGTCAAGTTTTCAAAATGCTGACTGACTGGCAAGAACACCTGTGTTTGAATGCAGAGTCAAAAAAAAGCACAAAAACAATGCAACAAGAGAAAGAAAGTAACAACCCCAACAAGCTTTTTTTTCCTGTCTATTGGCAAAATAGTTTCTGAGATAATAGAGTGTAAATGAAGCATCCCTTCTTTTCAAGCAGATGAGCCAAAAACCGGCCTTGCAGGAGAGGCTGCCCAGTCTGTAAACTTGGACAGAGCGAAAGGATGTACAAGATCTGTGAATCCCCATGTTCTTCTCCACTGATTGATACTGAAATAGTGTTCATGTAAAACCACAACAACAAAACCCCCAACGAAATGGTTCACTAGATTTTCAACAAAGTTTACCGGGAGCACTCTTGCATGGGGGATGCTTATCCATGCTGGCTCCATAACTAGATAATGATTGTTGACTTGAAGCAGGAAACCCAGAGGGGGAGCTTTAAGCATACTGGATTGGGCATGAATGGGCACAGTGAACACTACTGAACGGACCTGGCTACCTACTGAACGACTGATGTTTGATGCAGCTAGTGTAGATGTTAGTCACTGCACTGTATGTTTCAGAAGCATCATGGTTTTGTTCTGTTCTATTTTTTTAAATTTGTAATTTGTCATAATCTAATGCATGCAAAAAACAAAAAATGATGAGCAATAAAAGACAGGCCAAAAAAGAATGTCCTCTGTGTGTGTTTGTGTGTGTGTGCGTTTGTGTGAGACAGCGTGTGTACATGCGTGCTTGTGTATGTGTGTGACAGTGTTTGTGTGAGTGTGTGTGTGTGAGAGAGAGAGAGAGAGAGAGAGAGAGAGAGAGAGAGAGAGCGTGTGTACGTGCGCGCTTGTGTATGACAGTGTTTGTGTGACAGTGTGTGTGTGTGTGTGTGTGTGTGTGTGTGTGTGTGTGTGTGTTTGTCCATCTCTCTGCGTCACTCTCTCTCTCTCTCTCTCTCTTGACCCTGGTTTGGGTTAGTGCATACGGCGGTGCACTTGATTAAGATATCAAGATGCGAAAGTAGCCTACACAGTGTTTCCCTGACACGTAAACAGCGCGGACTACACGTGTTGTCGGTAGGGTCGTGCACAGCAAAAAGTGCTGTCCGCCAGACGAGTTGGCTCCATGACGTACAAAACGTGGTTCCCAGCTGGAGTAAACAAGCCACGCAGTACATGAGTTGTCGCCTTGTCAGGCGCCTGTTGAAAGTCTCCATTTCTGTGGATAGGCCCAGGCTAGCGCACTTATTGCATTAGGTGGAAGGGAGACCATTCTCGTCAATTTCTCAACTTAAAACTGAAAGACGGACGTAGGAAAACAATATTTTTTTTTTTATTCCTGTTGTTCGGCAGTTCGTGATCGTGTTTTTTGGTTGCCACCAGTAAAATACTTTAAACAAAACCAATCCGTTAATACCGTATATAAATTCACTCGCACAGAGCAAACTACCAGCTATCCCCCCAAATGCAGGACACCATGTCGCAATGAAAAAACCGGGACCGGAGATGCCTGGCTTAAGTCGGAGAAAGTGAAAGTCGCAGTCAGTTAGCCACAGGATGTTGGATTGTGCTGTACCGCCCATCTCCAATGATCAGGTTAATGAGCAGATAATCAGGTTAGTCCAAGTCTGCATTAATCACCTCTCTCTCTCTCTCTCTCTCTCTCTCTCTCTCTCTCTCTCGTAACACTCATAGTGAATAGACGTTTTAAGAACTAAAGAATTAACTAACACAGACTGTAGAACATAATTATGTGAACACACACAATCGTGCACACACACACACACACACACACACACACACACGCGCGCGCGCGCGCATGCTCATATGCATATGTACATGTAAGCACCCATTCACCCCAATGAATGTCCACATTCAAATAGATGCTTTTACTCCCTTTCTCTCTGTCTGTCTGTCTGTCTGCCTGCCTGTCTGTCGGTCTTTTACTCCCTTTCTCTCTGTCTGTCTGTCTGCCTGCCTGTCCGTCTGTCTGTCTGTCTAGTAGTGAAAAAAAGCACGTGTTTGCATATCAGTTACCCTTGGAAATACAGATTATCATCATCATCATCATCATCTGTCTATCTCTCTCATGCACACATACAGACAAAATGTGTGCACACACACACACACACACACACACACACACACACACACACACACAAGCAAAACTGAGTGTGACACACACATGTGCATGCATGTACGCATTCA
This sequence comes from Conus betulinus, assembly GCA_016801955.1. Lineage (NCBI taxonomy): Eukaryota > Metazoa > Mollusca > Gastropoda > Neogastropoda > Conidae > Conus > Conus betulinus. The sequence continues at coordinate 922,712 of JADBJO010000065.1, forward strand.
CACACACACACACACACACACACACACACACACACACACACACACACACACACACACACAAATGTGATCATGTTCAGTACTGAAATATTATACTGCACCGTATACATGAACATGAAAGTACACTCTCATTGAAGTTGTTATTCAAAATTTCTTAGAATACTACCTTATGTAGCCGCTAGACTTTAAAAAAAAGAAGAAGAAAATCTGTTTTGAGAAAAGTGTTCTTGTTCTGATTGCATTTATATAACACATTCTTATGTACTCTTTGAGAATTTGACAATAGTGATCATGATTTTTTTTTAATGTGATGAATCATTATGAGCATGATGATAGCGGTGTCAACACTTTTGTTTTCAGAGATTCTCTGTGCTTAACAAAAGGAAGGAAAAAGCTGCATTTACAGACCAGTATTCAAGACAGATGGACAAAAAAGCTTTGACCCCAGACACAAACTTCTTAATATATAACTATGGCGGAGAAGGACGACTCCAGCAAAGACCTCCCCTTGTCAGCCAATCTTCAGGACATCATGGTGAAACATTTCTTTCTAGACCTGTCATGTCATATGGCTCGGCAAGTGTTTGAAGGTTCCATCACCCTCTGGTGCCTTCCCACACAGACCCAAGGAGCAGCAGAAAATGAAGAGCTGATCATGAAAAATGCTGTCCCTGCGTGTGCAACAGAGGAGGTCGGCACGCTCCTGGCTGACAGAAGTGAGCAGCTGCCTTCAGGATCATTTTCTGAACTTTCTGGAATTGCCTGTCAAACAGAGGAGGGTCAGAGTGATAAAGGCAACAGCAACAGGTACGACGAGGCATTAACTCAAGGTTACTTTATGGATACAGACATCAGAGCTAATCATGCTTCTGTCAGTTGTGTTCACACCTCTTCTTTCATCGGTGGTAGCTTTATGAAAATTGCAGACAAACCTCCACAGATGGAAGCTGTTACGGATTTTCCAGGAACAGTCATGGAATGTGACTGTGGAAGTTATCCTAATCAGAGGCATGCAGGTGATTGTAGCTTAGTTCACAGTGTTGGGGCAAGTAGAACCCTCCCAAAAAGATCTGTGTGAGAAACCTGATGATATGAAATGTACAGATGGAAGAGCCATGAGTGACATTTAGGTGCTCACCCAGACATCAGTCTGATGTTATTACAATATGCAGCCATGATGAAAGAAATACTTGGGGACTGACCTGTCTGATATACCTGGGTGCTTAAAGTCATCTGCTGCTTTTGGTACAGACAAGAATGATGTACAACGATCAGCAGGTCAACCTAGTGTTTCTCAGAGCAGGTCAGTAGTTTCTTTGGAAAAATGCTGTCCATGTATGAATATAAAAGGGCACACATGTGTGGGGTGCCTGAGGTCAGATCCCAAGTGTGACAGCACCTTGATTAGCAATATATCACAGACTGTTGAAAAAGTTGACAAGCCTTCTGTTTCACAGATCAGTTCATCGGTTTTTTGAATCAGACGGTTGAAGGTCATAGCGATCCCTTCAGAATGATCCTCGACTGCTTTAAGCTGGACGTCAAGAAAAGTGGAGGGTATGTATCTCCTTGGCGATGACAAGCAACAGTTTGAGGAAGATCCTGATACATTTGTGCAACAGGTCAGCAAGAGAGATCCCAGCTGGCGGTCAGAGCAACACTGCTGTTCAATGCAGTTCACTGTAAAAGAACACTGCACTGCATTCATATTTTTGCAGAGGGGGTTCATTCTCCTCAGGATTTCCCGCAGGTTGTCCAGATATGGTACCAGACTCAACCATCTGGGCCGTCTTTGAAGTGGACCAAGGATCAGAGTGACCAGTGAGTAGACATCCAAATTAGAATTTTACATGAAAGGCTTGATGAATTTGATTCTTTAAGTGTTCAAGGAGTGAAACATTTGTACCATGTACAAGTGGGCATACACACCAGGACCCAGAGGCATGCCTGTGTAAATAGACACACATAAAAGTATGTATGCATGAGTTTTTACAAGTACATGCAAGCATGCACACACATGCACGCACGCATGCACACACACACACACACGCACACACACACACACACACACACATTCTCTCTCTCTCTCTCTCTCTCTCTCTCTCTCTCTCTCTCTCTCTCCCTTATGCTTTCGTACATGTGCACATAAATATGCATGTTCCATACACATTGTTGTATACTTTTTCTGTAAATCATCAAATTAGTCATTGCTACTGATGTTGAATTAGAGTGTGTGATTTGATTTATGGAATTTGTGGTGTAATTTGATTCAGATTATTCCTTTTTCTTTTAAGGTAGTGATGACCAGTCCGAAAATTCATCTTAAAAGCTGCATGCTTCTGATGCCCAACAGACGTGGCAGTGTTCAGTATTTAGTAAGTTATTATACAAAAGAGTTTTTAGGTAAATTAAAACATATCCTTTATAAAATCTGAGTGCTCCAGTCATTATGAGAGACACTAGGAGCAGTTACAAAGATGTGTGAATGGAGCAACTTCTTTCAAAGAAACGAACGTCATTGTTCTAGCCCCAGAGAACATCCAGTTATTACTGAAGCCACTATTTCAGACTGTTATTTAATAAGGTGTACCCTGTTTTTTCACAACGGGATTGTTTCAGGCCGTGCGTGTTACCCTAGGCCATTTCCTGAGCAATCGTTCGCTGTTCCCCAGTCAGGATGTTCCCACTACTCTTCTGACGTGGCAGGCATCCATCACTGTGGATCCTGAGCTGATGGTAGTTCTCACCGGAGATGCCGACCCCCAAGTCACCATCACTGGCGATGGTATTGAATGGCTGTCTTGTATGTCTTTGCCTTTGATGTGACAGTAATATTTTCATGATTTGGGAGTCAGGATAGCGACTGTTGTGGTGAAAATCGAACTCTCTTTTTTTTATTGACACTTCAGTGGAGGTACGACGCTGACTGTAGTGTGAGGGATAAGAGTGAAACCAAATCTTTTGTTGAATTTTGTTGAAAAGCAGCTCTTTGTGGGCCTTTTTTTTTTTTTTTTTACAGGAAGGAAGAAGTTCTCATACTTCACTGACTTTCCAATGCCAACATGCACCTTTGCCATTGCTGTTGGAAGCTGGGAGACAGAGATCCTGCAGTATGGGTCTTTGCCTGACGATGAGGTCTACAGGTAAGTTAGAATGGTTACACTCCTGTGTGCCCATGCAGTTTGGGTGTATCGTGAATGCATGAAAAAATATTATGAAAAATTTACTTAACACACCACATTCTGAAAAATCAATAGAATTAAAACAACTGTTGTCGAATGTATCCACGGTTACCTTAAAATAAAAGCCAGTTCTTTTGTTACCTCCGTAAAGGACATTGAGGTTTGGCTGGCGTCTGTACTGCTGGCTGGTTTGGCTGGCGTCTGTACTGCTGGCTGGTTTGGCTGGCATCTGTACTGCTGGCTGGTTTGGCTGGCGTCTGTACTGCTGGCTGGTTTGGCTGGTGTCTGTACTGCTGGCTGGTTTGGCTGGCATCTGTACTGCTGGCTGGTTTGGCTGGCGTCTGTACTGCTGGCTGGTTTGGCTGGCGTCTGTACTGCTGGCTGGTTTGGCTGGCATCTGTACTGCTGGTTGGTTTGGCTGGCATCTGTACTGCTGGCTGGTTTGGCTGGCGTCTGTACTGCTGGCTGGTTTGGCTGGCATCTGTACTGCTGGTTGGTTTGGCTGGCATCTGTACTGCTGGTTGGTTTGGCTGTGAACAGGGTTATCCAAAAATGGCTAGAATGAAAAACAGCCAAAGTACTGTAAACAAAGTATAAAGTAATGCAGATGACATACATACCAAACAGATAAGTACAATTTTCTACAGCTATGTCTTCTTCAGACTCTACAAACAAAAATGCACATACTCCATGACAGTAGTCATCATGCTCATGTTTGAGCATTTTGGTTTAATGTTTGAAACTTTTTAAGAACACACATGTTTTGACAAAGATTTTACTTGTCTGCTTTGTACGTGAAATATACGTTACATTACTCTTTGTTTCATGTGTTTATTAGTTGTGTTTTTTTTTTTCAGTAATTGTATGTGATATATGCATTACTTTACTCTTCAATGGCAAGTTTTTGTTTCGAAGATCTGTCATGATCATAGTCTATTTTGCTAATGATACAGGAAGTTCTGTTCAGCCACTTCGCTCCTGTTGCTTACACTTTTACCGCTACTCTACTGCTCTTGCTGTTGTCATGATATGGTGATAAATTCTCAACAATAGTATTAGTTAGGTTGCTAATGATAATGATGATGATGATAAGCATGAAGCTATTAATAATGATAATAATGGTTGATAAAGAGGTTGAAGAACAAAGTTGTGATGGAGATTAGAAAAAGTTACAGCAACAGTAACAATAACAGAAAATGAAACGGACTACAGCATTACCGAAAACAAGGAACACTCAAAACAAGGTGGAAAGCAGTGCTGATTTGATATACAATATGAAACAGACAAGTGAATTTTCAAAACACATATGATCTTCAAATAACACCAACAGCATAAAGAAATACACAATGCATTACTCCCCAGGTGGCAGTCAAAATATGTTGTTATTCTCAAGCTGACCACCATTTGGGGAGTGATGTTTAGGGCATTTTCACGTCTGCTGTTGGTAACATCGAAAGACGATATGTTCTACGAAAATTCTGTTGTCTTCTTTGTATTATCTTCTTTTCTAAATCAGCTTCACTTTAGACCTTGTTTTTATATGTTTATTCTATTTCACCATAATACAAATTATGTTTAAAAAAAAAAAAAAAAAAGCTGCAATGATGACATTTTTCTTTCTGTGAAGAATCGGAGGTGCGCTGGATGTTGTTACAGACATGTGGACCAGCCTCCAATACGGCTCTTCTTCCCGATGTCGTTGAAAGAGAAAAGCAAGTCAGTGCTCAGCATGTACCTCCCTCAGTGCATGCTTGAGGTGCAAAGAATGCTGGGAAGGTATCCATTCCGACGACTTGAGGTCCTCCTCGTGCCGTCTTGTTTTGACAGTCTTGGTATGGCAAGGTTAGTTTTCTGTTTGTTTTTTTTTCTCTCTCTCTTTTTTTTTCGTTTTTTTTTTCCATGTGTATATTGATGCACAAGATTAGAAAATGCATGTGAAAGATTCTTTGATCCATGTCAGTTGTTTGTGGGTTGTGAAAACACAAAAATTCGCAGTATGCATCAGGGTGAAAGGAGAGGAGATGGGCTGTGCTGTGCATGTCACAACTCCTGCTGAAATGTTTGTGATGCAGCTAGCAGCAACATTTATGTTTTGTTTGTCACAGCACCCCTACAGCCCAGTTGTCATGGAGTAAAATGAATTATTCATTTTTCAGTTTTATTTTCGATGAGCCACTTTGTAGTTATGTGTGTAAAAAGAAAAAAAAAAAAAGGTTAAGATCAGGCACAGTGAGAAAAATTTTTTTCTTTCATCCTTTGCTTTCTCTTTCTCATCTTACCTCCCCAAGTCTTTTCTTGGAAGTAAATGCACTCAAACATTGCATTCTTACATTTGAAAATATTCTCAGTCTCATGTTTTTTGTTTGTTTGTTTGTTTGTTTTTTCAACTTGTCAGTGCATTTCTGCATGGGAAAATAATTACAGTGTCATGTTTGCATGAACCTGATGATGCATTCTTACATTTGGAAATATTTATAGTCTCATATTTGAATGAACTTGGCAATGCATTCGTCCATTTGAAAATTTTTTCAGTCTCATGTTTGAATGAATAGGGCAGTGCATTCCTGCATTTGATGAAAGTACTTGCAGTCTCTTGTTAAATGGAATAGATCAACAACAGTGTGGAACAGAATATAATCCCGCACATTTAACTGAAGTCACTTAGTTGTTAAGACAGTTGAAGTCTTTACCCTGCGTTATTGAAGAATATTATATGTGCCACTTGATCAGGGAAATTCATGCGTCGCAGTAACAACTTCACATCAGCAGAGTCAGATCTGATTTTGGACTGTCAAGAACAGGGCATAGTTTCTAACCTTTTTTCTTTCTTTTCTTTTTTTTTTTTTTCTGTTAGATTCACTTGGAAAGAAATTATCATGAAAATTTCTCATGAAACTATTGCTCTCATGCAAAGTAACCCTTTCCCACCAATCAGAAAAGGAACCTCTGAACGCTACGTAAGTGACACAGGAGTAGTGCAGTGTCTTTTCCAGTGAGTTGCCATTTGACCCCCTGAGATTAATTACTCCTTGTGGTTCGCTGTTCTGGGGTTGTGAGAGGGATGTGTCTGTGGAAGGGGAAATTGCAATGAAAGACACAGGACTGATGTCACTGAAGGAAAACCAGCAAGATCACAGCAACACTTCAGGTGTCCCCCCCTTTACCTTTTTTTTTTTTTCCAACCATGTTATGACAACTTTTTACATAAAGAGGCAGCACATGCTCATCCTTTCTCTGCATTGAACCGGATAACAACTGTATTTACACTTGGTGGATAAGAACGCATTTTTTTTTTCTCAGGAGTGCAGTAGCACCGTAGTGCATGCTTGCTACATGTATGTGTTTGTTTTGTTTCTGAAAGCTTCAGCATTATCTAGTGTGTTGATTCCTGCTAGTTTGAGGGGCAAATGAAAAAAAAAATGAACTGAAACGAACTGTCTAGAAAGAATAAAAGAATTTTCTAAGGAGAGTGAAGTGAGGTAAGACAGGATAGGAATGAAAGAAGGAAACTGATAGAGGATGTATGAAAATAGAATGAACAAAGAAGAATTTTCAGGGAAAAAAAAGAAAAAAGAAAGAAAAAAGAGGGTGTTTTTTTTTTTTAGGAGAGTGAAGGGAGCTAAGACAGGGTAATACAACAAGAGAGAGAAGAAAAAAAATGAGATAAAAAAAAAATGGTGATGAAATGAGGTGATATGGGTATGACATGAGAAGAAACAATGAGAGAAGTTCAATGAAATGAGATTCCCTCGGAATTAACATTCGTTCCGACTCCATTCCCCATACAGCCCTTCGAATGAGACTGTAAACTGAGGTTCTGTGTGTGAAAGCACGCTTAACATCTTGCACACACGTGAAATCTCATCACTAACTTTCGGAAGAGAAGCCAGTTTGGCTGTTGGTATGGATGACACGTTACACATAGCATGCACCTTCCTTAAAGATGGAGTATGGCTACCTTAATGGCGGGATAAAAACCGGTCATACACAAAAACTCCACTGCCTGCCTACACAGGCAGTGTCCACAGGAGTATCAGCCTGGGTACGCAGAAAGAAAGAAAGAAAGAAAGAAATGAGAGTCAGGTGCAGTGAAAAGACAACTAAAGAGGTGAAACGAAAAACGGGATTAAACAAGAAAGGAGATGAGAGCGCTATAACATTTTTGCTGCAGGTTTTCCCTCACACCACATCATGAAGGTAGGCTGACACTTGACTCTGTTTCAGCCCTAGTCTGCTGTTCCTGTCACAGTCCATCCTGTGTGGGGATGGCAGCATGTGTGTGTGCGAGTGGCTCACGAGCTGTGCCACACCTGGTTCGGCCTGGTCATTGGACCACGGGACTGGACAGAGGAGTGGATGACCGAGGGCTTTCTGCACTTACCTGGAGGACATTCTACATGCCCAGGTGATCCAGGTACATGTGTAGAGATTACAGTGGAGTATGCCTAAAAGAAGATTAAGGGACTGGGGTGAAGCAAAACCTATGTTAAACAAAAATCTCACCTTGGAACACAATGAAGTTTGGATAAGAGAAAGTTGACAAGACCTGACAATCATGACTGAATTCCATTCAGTGTTTCCAGAAGAGTAATTCATTGCATTCCCAAGCATTCCATTCAGCCATTCCATGCATTGTCTTATGCAATATTTCCTTTTCTGTTGTTGAGCATGCGTACATGTTTTTCACAGCTTGGAGAGGTCACTGATGACTACCTGGACTTGAGAGCTGAGCTTCACCTCCGTGTATTGAAGGCTGAGATGGAGAACACTGATGAAAACTTGCAGAGTCTGAGGTAATGAAGGAATTGGACTCTAGATTCAAGGCGTTGACTGTACTGTTACAGAGTTGTCTCTTTCACCTGGCAGCAGTATGTGAATGAGGGGATTTGGGGGTGAAGGCCCCTGAAAACAAGCTTGCCAGAGAGGTAGAGAGTACAGGTAGTGGTGTGGCTTGTGCATCCACTCTGCCCTGCTTTGGGAAAGGGCAGGGAGGGAGGATAGAGAGACATATTTCTTAGGGTCTTAGTTGAGAGCACACACAACAAAACAACAACAACAACAAGCAACCAGCCAATCAACCAATCAATCAATCAAGCAAGCAAGCAACTGACCAACCAACCAATCCTGTACTGAAGAAAGGGCCACTGAATTGAGCTCTGTCAGCATGACTCGGCACTTCTTCAAGAATAGTTTAAATGACCTGACTGTCATTTTTTCTCTAAGCTTGATTGGCTGAATTTTAGCAGTGTCTTTTGTAGGCAAATCCTTACCCAAAATTGGGTGATTGTCTGTGTGAATCTTGGAGAATGAAGGGAAAGACCAGGTGAATTCATCAAGAAAGCTAACCTTTGCTGCTTCACTGAAATGAGTTTCTTTTTTATGTGTGTTATTCATGACATTCTGCGTTTTTTTTTTTTTTTTTAAAGCCTTTTTTATGTTTTCCACTACCCTCATTCTTTAGACATTTTTTCCTGTCAGACACATCCCTTAGACTGAATAACAATACTTAATCTGAATCCTGTGACTTTGAATATCAACATTTAATCTGCATCATGTGATTTGATTGATTAGATGGGACTGAACTATTCATGGTAGAAGTTTTCAAGTCTTATTAGATTTCTGGAAATGTTTTGTCTCCCCGGGATATTATAACTGTTGCATATTTAACACAGTTTTTGAATTGAATGTCTGATTAAGACCATGAGTGTTGGAAGGAAGGGTGTTTGGAGGATAAAATTGTTGAGTGTTTTGTAAAACTATATTGTGATTGTATTATATTGGACTGTTTTTGTAGTGCTACAGTGTTTGTACTGTATATTAATGTACTGCAGTCTGTTTTTTGTTGTTTTGTATTGTATTGCAATGTATCTTATCGTATTGCATTGCACTGCATTTTTATCATATTACATTTTGTTGCATTGCAGTGTATTTTGTAACATCATATTATGATAATTTAACATATCGTGCTGTTTATCATACTTCATTGTACTGCTGTTTAACATATTGTATTGAATTGTAAGGTATTAATTTCTTTACATTGTAGTATTTCTGTGTGTAGTAATTCATCCCTCCCTGACTAAAGCCCATCCACTACCAAGCTGTTTACACATAATATTTTTTTTAGTCCTTGTTTTGTCATTTGCAATTTCATTATGATGATTTGTTTTATGTTACTTGTCTGGAACAGATTTCATTATGATGACTGGTTTTACATTACCTGTCTGGCACAGAATTTCATTATGATGATTCGTTTTATATTACCTGTCTGGCACTGAATTTCATTATGATGATTGGTATTATATTACCTGTCTGGCACAGAATTTCATTATGATGATTCGTTTTATAGTACCTGTCTGGCACTGAATTTCATTGTGATGATTCGTTTTACATCACCTGTCTGGCACTGAATTTCATTGTGATGATTGGGTTTACATCACCTGTCTGGCACTGAATTTCATTGTGATGATTGGGTTTACATCACCTGTCTGGCACTGAATTTCATTGTGATGATTGGGTTTACATCATCTGTCTGGCACTGAATTTCATTGTGATGATTGGGTTTACATTACCTGTCTGGCACTGAATTTCATTGTGATGATTGGGTTTACATCATCTGTCTGGCATAGACCCAGCAAAGGGCAGGAGGACCCACAGACCTCAGGTGAAGAGACCAGGTTCCTGAAAAATGGGATGAATGTGGAGAAGAAATTCATGCAGGTTCACTATCTGAAGGTGAGGGCGTTTCCTGGATGGTTGGACGTGTTTATCAAATGTGTTTTGTTTGATTTTTACATTTACCAATGGAGAGAAGGTTCTTTTCTTGTAAAACAACGCAGTACATCAAAGTGCAGCCACTTCTTAATGTGATGTGTTAGTGATCTCTGAACTGTATTTGACCACGTAAGTCATTGTCAAAACATACAATATTTTCATTGAACATCTCTCTTAAATGTATTTGACCACATAAGACGCAGTCAAAACATACAACGCTTTCATTGAAAAAAAAAAAAAAAAAAAAAAAAAAAAGCAACAACAACAAGAACAACAAACAGGCAAAAAGAAAGCACACTGTATTTCTTGCATGACATCATGTTTATTGTGTCTTTATCAGCATAAAGGGAATCTGCACCTAGAAATGATCACCTTGTGATTTCATTGTTGTTCTTTTTAGCCTACTCTTTCATGCACACACCCACAGACGTACAGGCATGAAGGGCTGCAGAATTTGAGACATTTTTTTTCACTTCTGATTAATGAGAATGAGGATGATGAAGGTGATGCTGTGGATTTCCATTCAGGTCTGAGACTGCATGACAGGGCTGTACTCTATGCTTTCATAATATATTCAAGAGTCAGCCAGGCTCGAAAGATACAGACACATACAGTGATGGGCAGGAAATGAGAGCAACTTTCTCAGAGATGCATACATTTAGTGGATGAAACTCGACTAGCTGGTCTCAGCCTCCCCAACTGAGCCCATAGCAAACCCAACTCTGGATAGGTGTTGGTCAGGCAGCACGTAAGTATTCATTCAAAAGACAAGAACTCGTTATGTTTATTTGATCAGCTTTAAAACCAACTGTCAGCAGAAATAATCTAAATTTTTTAACTGTTTTGCCCAAGGTCAACAGAAGCAAAATTTCTGTGTTAAAGAGAAGAGGTGGATGCAAACATACTATTGCTGTGACTGATCTTGAAAATTCTGAGAGAGGATATTTTTGACATGGCTGCGGCATGCTTGTGTGTTTGTGGATTTTCTCTCGGGGTTGAATCTAATCTGCGACTTGCGAGTGCTCTGTCATTGGCGCCACTTTTCACACAAAACTCTAAATGAAAGGTATTACAATTCTGTCTTTGGCATATTTTTTTTTCAGTGACTTTAGTTGAACATTATGGATACAAAACCTTAGTTTGTGTAAAAATTCTGTTATACCTTGTTTTTCCATCCACTTTCACAAATGTGAATCCCGTCAAATATGAGTTAAATACGACTAGAATATTCTAGTGATCCAGTTTATTTTAAGACTCGAAGAATGGTCTAGATAAAGGTTAGTGATTGATTATTTACACATTGTTTTTTTTTTTTCCAGGGTTATTTTTTGCTTCATGCCCTGGAGAGGGAAGTTGGAAGAGTTCAGTTTCTGTCTTTTCTGAAGGAGTATGTCCACAGATACCTGTATCACCTGGTCACCTCACAGGTAAAGATAGTTTCTTTTCTGTCACTCTTGCCCATCTTGCTTTCTCTATTTCTCTTTTGTCTCTTTCTGTGTGTCTATGTTTCCCTCTCTTGTGGTACGCACCTATCTCCTCTTGTTCTCTGTCTCTGCCTCACTCTTTCTCCCTCTCTTTTTGTCCCTCCTCATATATATGTGAACATGGAAACATGCTTGGGTCTGTGTGTGCATGGATTGATGGCCGTCTGAGCATCTGTTTTTGTTTTGTTTTGTTCGAGCTCTTCTTTAGAAAAACGGAAAAGAGATCACCCATTATCCCAGTTATAGATTCTTATTCTGTTTTTGGATTATTTTTAAAAATCAATTCTAGACTGTATTTCTAACATGGATGCATATTCTGAATGATTATGAATATGCTTTGTACTGTAGGAGTGTGTATATAAAGAGCAGTCATACAGGATGCTGTTGGAGATTGGTTCCATAGTTCTGGTGGAATTCATCGTGACTGCCCTCTATTCCTACACTTTTCATCTTACTCCTGGAAACCATCATGACTGATGCCCTTGAAGATCATGTCTGCATTAGAGGTGTCCCAACGATACTTCACTGAGTTAAGGGATCAGAAGAAGTATAGGGAGAAGTAGTACTTCAAAGGTTTATCTCATTCTTTTGTGTGTGTGTGTGTGTGTGTGTGTGTGTGTGTGTGTGTGTGTGTGTGTGTGTGTGTGTGTGTGTGTGTGTTCAGTGTGTATGTATATGTATGCTCCTATTTTCAAATTTTGTTTTTCCATGTGTATTGTTCTTTATCATATGCATCTGTCTAGTTTCCTGTATTTAGGATCACTTCATTTGAATGTTGTTTTCTTGTGGTTGATTAGCTTTTCATATTTTCAGGAATTCCTTGTAATTGTAATTATAAAATAATCATAAAAAATGGAATCACACAAAACACTGTATGTATACAGATAATCATAAAACAGTATTTTAATCATACAAACACTGTATTTATGCAGAAAATCCTATAAACACATGTATTTACACAGAAGATCTATGAACACTGTATTTACACAGAAAACTGTAGCCCCAGTGATGCACATGAGGATGCCCCTGTGTGTGTTGTGATGGTGTAGGTGCTGTGGTTGTGCCCACCCCGAGCTGTCACGAGATCCATAACAAAGCGAGTCAGTGTGATGTATGTGCATGTGCGGTGTGTGTGAGGGAAGTGTGTGAAGTGGGAGTGTGTGCAGAGGAGAAAGAGAGTGAGGGAGTGATTCAGGGCAATTTGTTTTTCTGCAAAAGGTGGACCATTGTTATCATTCATAACTGATCGGGCGCGGTGATGTAGGGCCGGATATCCTACTCTATAGTTTGCTTAACTCCAAAGTGACCTGTGACTGTTATTTTTTTTATGCCCCCTGTAATGATGCTATTTCATGTACATGCACGTGTCTTGTGCCAGCTGACTCCTCTTTCATTAAGCTTGACACATTTACAATTAGTTTTCGTTTTTATCTTCGTCGTATTCTTTATGTACCACACACACCACACACACACACACACACACACACACCTCACTCCTACCCACACATCACGACCCACACGCACATACCCACACCCACCCACGACCCAGGCACAGATCCATCACAAAACATGTGCCCCAAACCACAACAACACACCCCACCCAGTGCACACCCGCTTTTCATCACCCCCCTGCCCCGCTGGCCCCTTACCCCCACACAATATCACCCGGCACCCACCCCACATACGTGCCCGCACACACCACAACAACAACACAAACACACCCCCCACCAACACCCACCCCCCCCGCCCCCACCCCCCCCCCCTCCCCCCCCCCCCCCCCCCCCCCCCTGCCCTCCGTCCCCCCCCCCCACCCCCCGGCCCACCGGCCCCCCCACCCCCTCCACTTCCCCCCAGAACCCCCCCGGCGTTCTGGTTCGGCGGCCCCCGCGCCCTCGTGTGTTCGGATCCCCAAAAACAAACCAAAAAGCTCCCGCATGAAGCTGATGTTTCCAGCAAAGTGCTACGTTCCCCTTCCGCATCCCCCCCACCACGGGCCCAAACCACCCTCGCACGCCTCCCATACCTTGAGTTACCGCAAAGTGTAGTGCCGTCCCTGAGCGAACTGATTACTCGCACGCCACAAATGCCACACCCAAACCTGCTAGGGCCACCCATCCCATGTCCTTTCCTCTGCCCAAAGACCCCCCAGCATGTACCGACACCCACAACCACCTGGCCCCTCCCGACCCCATACCCTGCCCAGCCACACCACCAAAACACACCAAACCAAACCCCAGACATTGCAACCGGTCTGGAAACTAGCCCCCGGCTACCTGCCCCCAAACCACACAGAGTCCTCACCCAACACACCCACACAAGCGCAGTGCACCCCACACGCACCATATGAGATATCAGAGAAAACCAGCGCGCGGGAGCATTTGCGCAAGACAAGGTGATGGTGTGTGTATGGTTGACATGTGTGTGTGCCTGTGTTAAGGTTTGTGTCAGGCGGGCGCACACACTCTTTCTAGGTAACACTCGATGAATGTGTGTGGTCCGGTTTGTGTGGTGTGTGTGAGGTGGCTTTGTTTTCTCCTTGGAGTGACCCACGGAAAAGGTGCGAGTAGTGGTGTTGTAGCCCTTGTTTGATGTGTTGTGCGCATTGAAACACACAACAAAAACGACGCAGGCGAAACACGGCAAAGACGTGAGGGGTGGCTTTGGCACCATACTCATTGCCTCACATCACGCTCCGCAACTCCGTCGGTCCCGTTCCGTGTGGACTTAAACCACCCCCCAGGTCCCACGAACCAAGTCCTCAACAGTTCTGCGCAATATACATATAAAAGAAAACAAAAAATGTACAAACATACAGCAAGGGAAAACGACATGACAAACCACACACACAAGTAACGACCCTGAAGTGTCGTGATGTCAAGTGGTTCCGTGAGAAGAACCTATTAGTGGGTGTCCTCGATACTAATGCAACAAGTCAGCATATAAACACATGTGTATTGCGGGCCAATTGCCACTATGCAAGGAAGAGAAGGGGAAAAAAGAATGGAAGTGGTTGTGGTTCCCCCGGACAAAAAGACTTAAACGGCAAAAAACTAAGTCAACTGCCTTGCCCCCTGTCCTTTTTTTTCTCATTTTTTTAGACCTCAGAACCCAAAAATTACGACAATAGCACACACAAAACCACCAGACAAAACACCACCCACAACCCAACAAAACACGCAAACCAAAACAGACCCAACAAAAAACCGAACGGCAAGCCGCACCACCTCCCCCTGCCTGCCGTGCCCCCCCAGATACCAACTGCCGTCACATGGCACCCACCCCCTCCCACACACACATGTACCAAACCCTCCAAGCCCCCCCCCCTGCCCCTCATGTGAAGCCCCCTTTTTTTTCTGCCCCCTTGCCCCGACGCACCTCAACCGTACTGAAGAACAACAAAAACAACAATTGCCTACTGGCCCATTTATCACCATCAGTAATACTTCCCTGAGAAGAGAACGACTGAAAGCCATGGCCCAGCTGCTAGCTGAAAGAGGAAAGGCTTCTAAAATCTAAATAAATGGACAACGAAAACAAAAAAAGACAACCCACAAGCAAACCACCCTGACATTCCTCGTCCACAATCAGGCTGTGTGCAGGGAGGTCAGGCAATAAACTGTGAGGGATTGACAAATGATTTGGCCCTTCGCCTTGCCTTCAATTGCTACACACCACAAATTGGGTTGAAATGTGAAATTTGGGTGCATCAGGCAATAAGAGATACTTCGAACGAAAATGAGGTATGATGCTGATTATCTCTTCTTCTTCACTTTTTTTTTATTTTACTGGCATGTTTTAACAATGAAAAACTGAATTTTGTTTTTTCTCTTTTTTGTCAGGACTCCTTTTCTATTAAAATTACTCGGTTAATTATTTTGGTGTTGCTGAAACTGAAAAACAGAAAAAGCAAAAAAAACAAATCCAACAAAACATTCGTTGCGATTCAGACACTGTTCACTGACAACCCGAAATTTAATAAATATCTCATGTCGATCTCCGTATAGCTGACAGAAAATGTGTATCTAATGTAATAAACTTCAATTTCTATCAGGGGCCAGAAAAGGCTAAAAATCGTGTATTAATTCAAATGACAAGTTTTTATTCATGTGACAGAATGTCGCACAAAATTGCAGTAGGGTCACTTCCGCAAGCTATTAGCATTCTTGCTAGTGTTTGTCCCTCTGCTCCCGTTTCCCTGTGTTTTTCTTTTTTTCTTCTTGTACTCGTCCTCTTTCCCCCCTGCTTTTCCTCCTCTGTCTTCCCCCTCTCCTCTCGTCTTCCTTTCCCTCCCTCCTCCTCTTTCTCAAAACTCTAATTTCAATTCAACACCCTTCCCTCCCCCCAATCCTCTCTCTAACCTCTATTATACACTCCTTTTTTGGTTAAGCACAGAACTGCCCCCTAACCAGAATCCTGTTTCTACCAACCCACAGTTTTCCCTCTCTATCGGATTTGGTTTCTAGAGTGACGGCAAATGTATACAATCGTTAAATATACCCCATTCATGCCCACGTAGAAGAGAGAAGAGCTTTTATTAAACTTGATCTTATGCCATACCTGCATCAAATATTGACAGCCATTTACATTCATTTTATCCTAGTTCTGTAAGGCTGTGGAAACTCTTTGCTGGGTGCCATCAAGATTGCCACAAATGCAGTCTCATTTAAAAATCAAATTGATACGACAGTCTTGAGATCTGCATATTGACTGATTTTTCTATTTTAACTTCCCCAGGTATTTTATGGTTACCTAGGTGTTAAATTGGCCATTGCTCTTAACTTTTTGAATATCATGTGCAACCCCTTGTTGCCAGATTTTGGCTCCAGGGGCCAACAGGCTGAGTTGCACTTTCTTTTTTTTAACATGCATGCTGGTGACCTACTCATTTTGAGTGAACCAGTTTTTCAGGAAGAAGAAGAAGAAAGAGTTTAGTTAGTTGTTTTTGAGTTATTGATTGCATGCAGTTATCTGTAAACATAATCATGTAAAGGATTACAAACACATAGCATGCTGTAACGTAAGGGTATGTAGCTAATTTGATGCAAAAATGCACAGATGCAAAGTTTGTCTGCATGAAATTATCACACAACTACCGCATATTAAAATCTGAATGAATGTTGAAGGAAAAATACTGTTGAAATTGAATTGGCAGTATATACGTATCCTGTGAGTATATAGGTGTTTTAGCCCCGACAGCCATTTTTTCTTTCTTTGCTGTCCCATCTTTGTGCCACCTGAGTGGCATTAACTCCGTGCTGCTCCGTCTGGCTGTCCATCCACAGCCACAGCCTGGCCTGAACGGCCACAACCCAGCACCGGCAGTCTGTAAGGCAATCCGTCAGTGTCAAGTTGACATGAGGCAACCCAGCACTGGAGACCCTGCAGGCCTGACAAAATCGTCGAAAAGATGCTGATTCATTGTCCTAAAAAAAATTTAAGAAAATCTAACTCGTATGGCTGTGAAATGTCATCTGTATCGCTGTATGAAAACTTTGATGAATCAAAATCAGGAAAATCACTTGAATGAATTGATGCGATATTGTCACCCATATGCATCACTCTTATTGTCAAATGTTAATCAAGGCACACTGTGCCATCAATTTATCAATTGATTTGAGAAACAAGTCATTATTGATCCATAATTCTTCCGCCTGTAATGCAGAAATTTATGGGCAAAAAGTTCAAAGATTGATAATACATGTCTGCACTACAGTGAGACCCAGCTCTGTAGGTCTGAAGCAGAACTCATCAGGAAGTGTACTAAAGTTCCCTCTGAAGTTGGAGAGCTCTCACTTTCTTACTAGCATGCCCAAACAAAGCACTGGAAGTTGTACAACGCCATGCATTTCATATTTCTTCATACTTACCTATCCAGACAAAGCCTTACCTCCAGGTGGCGTGGAACAATGCCATACATCAGGTTCTAAAAAGAAAATTAAAAAAAAAATCAAATGGATAGTGGGGAGCTATCTCTACTCACAACCATGAAGCCGACAGGAGTGATCTCCCATTGTACTGACCGACTGAATTCAGTTTTTACCCCCTTTTCCTCCAAGTCGCAAGCTGTGCAACACCATGCATTTGATTATTACATTGTTCATGCTGTGTGATGCTCTGCATGACATTAAAGGTTGACCTTTTGCGATGTTCATTTGATATTTAAACAGTGAAAATATGTTGACCTGGATTCCTCAGTAATACAAAGTTGGATCTGTAGCCCTGTCCCCATGCCCAGTCAATCATCCGCCATGGCCCCTTTCCTGCCATCTCTCAATCATTTTCCCCACGTCTTCTCTGGAATTCTGCCCTCCTGACCTGATTGGCTGACAATTTTATGGATCAATATTTAGCCTCTGAACAATTACTGAGTGTCTACAGTTGGCCTCTTTCTTTTTCCTTTCCCTTTTTTTCTGTTACTACCGTCACTTCAGACCTACTTCTCTTCTTTCTGTTGACAGTTGTGTTTGAGTGTTTTTTCAGTTAAGAGTATCAGAAAATTTTGTGTGCATTTAAAGATATCTTCCAAGTAGTGTGGTTGCCTTGAATGTGCTCTTTACATTTTTTTTTTGTCTTTATTTCTTTTGTAAGAAAATGAACAAGTGATTTACTGTTTTTGTCTAATCAGGGTAAGTGTGCAAAGATATTATGCACATTCAAGGCGCTCATCTTTCTTGAAGTGTTTCATAATTTTTTTGAATGATTTGAACAAGGAAAGCCTTGTTTTTTGGACAATCATTCTCAATTTAATAATGGTATAGGCACATGCTGATATTTAGATTTTTCGTTGTGGTCACATCCAAAGAAAAATGAAAACGGAATGATATAACATGTTTGTTTTCAGCTCATGAGTGTCATCAGAATTTGTCGTTCAAAACGAAAACGGCGACATGGGGGACAGCTATACCCAAAACAACAACTACCTGAGCTTAAACAGGTCTGTGATTGTGTGTGTGTGTGTGTGTGTGTGTGTGTGTGTGTGTGTGTGTGTGTGTTGTATGTGCTTGTGTGTGTATGTGTGTGTGTGTGTGTGTGTGTGTGTGTGTGTGTGAGAGAGAGAGAGAGAGAGAGAGAGAGAGAGTGCATAGGAATGTATATGTGTGTACATGTCTGTGTGTGTGTGAACTGTTATGTTGTCAAGTACTCTCTTTGAGCACCTCACACGTTTTGCTTGGATTGGCCAGCACCAGTATCTAGTATTTACATGTTGCAGGTCAGTGTATCTTTCATGGTATGTTTGTGAGTCAATACATGCACACCTGAAGTCACAGGCAGAGGGATGACGTCCACGTCTGTCCAGAGAGCAGCAGGTGATTTGACGAGGTTCCCAGCTGATCTCAGCCAGCGGAAGGTTCGCATGGACAGGAAATTCAGGCTGATGCCTTCATTTGCACAGGCACTCTTTGTCAAAAAGTATTACAAACAGTTCGGTAATACTTTCCAGACAAGCGCGGCAGAGCAACGTCGGTTCCCTGCATGCGTGTGTACTGCACGTGCTTACAACTGTTGCAGACGTGCAATTTTCACACTTTTTAAAATTTTTATTTTACGTCTCCTAATATGAACTAACAAGCAATTGTCATATATCAACGGAAAGGATAAAGCGCGAACTTTGTAATGAGCATAGAATTAAAATACATT
Source organism: Conus betulinus (assembly GCA_016801955.1). NCBI lineage: Eukaryota > Metazoa > Mollusca > Gastropoda > Neogastropoda > Conidae > Conus > Conus betulinus. The sequence goes on from JADBJO010000065.1 coordinate 941,784, forward strand.
TTGGGTAAAAAATAGCAACGCTTTTGTTACAGAAACAACATTAGTAAAATGTAGGAGAACACAATCTTGTTTACATTTGTTTGGTTAGTATGACAACACAGCAAATGAGGAAGAAAAGGGGCATAAAACTTCGCTCTTACTTTGAACAGATGCAGAGAAAGCCTGAGGTATTCAATATGTGTAATCCAAGTGAATTCTTTTTTTTTTTTAAGGCATTTAAATCATTGCACACAGTACACACTTTTCACTGTTTTTGCTTCAGATGATAAGACTTATAAAACTATTAAATACACAGAGCAAATAAAAATCAAGCTCAGATTCTTTTCGATAAACTTGTATACCTTACCCCCCCTCATTTCTGAGCTACTTTACTGAACCAGTTCTAAAACCACATGTCATTCTCCTTCTGCCCGATATATTGGTGAAGCAGGAAATTCCACACGTGCCTTCCAGTGTCAGACGGGTCTCTTTGTTCGGACTACTCTGAGGTCACAAAGGTCATCGCTAGTGCATGTAAACTTACCCTTCCAGTGGCTAGAACCCTGTTCTAAATATTTATGGCAGCTGCATCTTCTAGACAGTAGACGAGAGAACATGGGAATTTTTTATAGTTGTGCCGTCACGGAGGCATGGCATGTCCGGGCAGTACAGCAGTGCTGCCATCACCAGGGCATGGCTCGTCATGAACGGGTCGACAGAGTTGCCGTCACTATCGCTCGGCGCGTCGCGAAAAGGTTAAAACCACTGGAGACCAACGTCTAGGACAGTCAGCAACACCAGGAGAAGACAGTTGTGTTCTTCATCGCCAGGAAACGAACAGAAGAAAAAAAACCCTTTCTGGGGCTGCAGGATGCAAAGTCACACACTTGATGCTGCTTGTGTGCTCATGGTCAACACAGATGTTCATTTTCTGTCTCTGTTTTTCTGTTTCTCTCTATCTGTCTGTCTGTCTGTCTCTCTCTTGATGTACACTGCTTTTTGTAACATTTGTACACTTTTTCTTGATTTAATTTTGTTATGAATTAGGAATGTTGTATGATGCATGTATGAATACCCCTTCAGTATGGGGCTGTGGCCTTAAACTGAGTAAAACATTCACATTCACGTTTGCATTCTCTCTCTCTCTCTCTCTCTTTCTCCGTCTCTCTTTCTCGGTCTGTCTGTATGTGTCTCGCAGGTAATGCTGAAGAAACATGTATTTGTGTTACAGTTGCTGACTTCTCAGGTGTTGGTGTTGCTGGATCGTCTTCTTGATGAGAAACTGGTTCCAGGTCATGTCTTTGACCTGTTGAGGAGTTCTTACAGTGTTCCCTTGACAATGCTGAGGTAACTGATGATAATGGCCAACGCCTGATGAGTAGACAGAGAGTCCCATTTTCTGGTGTCTAAAGTGGTGATAATGTATTAAGTGTACGCAACATGGTATAATACATACAATGACACAACATGATCAAACATAGTTCTGATTTACGTGCTGACAACAATTTTCAGCAGTTGATGTGTTAAATGGTGTGTTTTTCATGCTGTTTTCTTTTGATAGTTTATTGTGTGTATGATCAATAACAATTTTCAGCAGTTGATGTGTTAAATGGTGTGCTTTTCATGCTGTTTCTTTTGATAGTTTATTGTGTGTATGATCAATAACAATTTTCAGCAGTTGATGTGTTAAATGGTGTGTTTTTCATGGTATTTCTTTTGATAGTTTATTGTGTGTATGATCAACAAACAATTTTCAACAGTTGATGTTTTATAATGTGTGTGTGTTTTTCATGCTGTTTCATGGTTGATAGTTTCATTTTGATAGTTTATTGTGTGTATGATCAGCGTTGTACATTGTGGATGAACAAATGATGCATCCAAGCAAGAATGATCCTGTTTCCCTTTTCAACACAACCTGGAAAGCTCTCTGATCAGAGCCTATGCAGTGAAGTCTCTGGGACACATATGTTTTGTATGTACAATTTATGTGTGTAATTATCATGAAGGTATGTTGCATTTGATCTGTTTAGCGTGTGCTAACAACATTCATGTCTGTTCTGAATGTTATCATGTCTGAGAGCTGTGTTGCAGTTGATTATTTACAATGCATTTGTTGGAGAGAGAACAACAGAATAAAGAGAAGCAAGCAAGCAAACAAAAGTAAGAAGACGGAAAGCGTTCGCGGTATTTTCTCTTTAATCTGAAGTGGGGAAACACACACACACACACACACACACACACACACACACACACACACACACACACACACGACACATCACACACAAAGGCTACAGCAAATCCTGACACATCATAATTATGCTCTCCAAACATTGAAATCAGAAAGATGAAATTACCCACAAAGTGGAGAGAAAAGATCAACAGGGGTTTGTATGCAATGTGTCAGTCTGCGTCTTCCCTAAGATATAAAGAGAAGGGAGAAAAAAGAAAAGTTTAAAGGGAACAATTACAGGAAGAAAATTTGTTTTATGTATTTTCATGTTTTTTTTTTGTTTCTTTCTTTTTCTGTTTTTGTAAATGGAGACAGATGTGTAGTGCACACCACACACACACACACACACACACACACACACACACACACACACACACACACACACACACACACACACACACACAAAATAAATGAAAAATGAAAACGAAAGGATAAAAAAAAACTAAAAGAAAAAGAAACAAAAATGGACAGTTATTGATGGATTGCATGCAGTGTGGCCTGAAAAGAAAATGTGTCATCTGATACAAAAGGAAGCATAGAGCACGGCTAGGTTGTTTCAGACCAAAATGAAACACCATAGCATCATTTTCTGTGGTCTTCACAAACAATGATCAAAGCAAACAAGAAACATTTCAAATTCTGTGGACTCTCTTCCCTGAAAAAGTATCAAGGAAATCAAATTCTTTTTTCATATGAAAGAAATGACACACACACACACATGCAGAAGCTGGAGTGTGATGGGATGCTGCCCTGTGTCTGTTTCGTGTTATATCACATTATAATCTGTATTGTACGATATTACTTCTGTGCTGTACTGTACTTGTTACATGATTGTAGCACACATTGAACTGAGTTGCATCATATGATACGCAGTGGACCTTCCAGTGTGTGGGATATCCACTTTCAGGTGTGCCATCGTGGGTGTGAGTGAGCTGGTCATCAAACACAGATGCAAGAAATGGTACCCAGATGTGGAGCGCTTCTTCATCCATCACCAGTTTGTGTTGGAGGAACTAACAGACAGAGAGTAGAAATTTAAGGTAGAGAGGCTGTAGGACAACAGTGTGCAGGGGAGCCAGGATGGAGGGGATGGGAATTGGAGCAATGGTTCCATGTGCATCCTGCATACATTGAACATCAGGTTTGAAATGTATGTGTGCCACGTTATACACATATATCATGTCGTCTGTATAATTGCACATACATTATGCACACTGTAGAATTATGTAGTTGCAAGGGGTATACAGCTAAAGACATTAATAAGCAAACTATGCACACTGAAAGATGACAGTTGGGTAACGAAACACTATTTTCCAAAATAGATTGATGTTTGTTCAGAGAGAGTGGAGTCAAATCAATCAGACCATAGACTCAGTTATTTGGAAATCACCTCTGCCACAATCATCTATACCATATAGTTTCATCCTTTGAACCACAGAATTCCACAGGCTGATATAAATGTTCCACCTACAAAAATGAAAGAGATATTCATCTTCACAAATAGAAAGAAGAGAGAAACCTTAAACTTACAGCTTGGATGAACGGAGTTCATTCTTTGAAAACTTTCAGAAGCTTAGAAGTTTCACTCTGTAAACTTGATTGAATACTTTCTTTTGACATTTATGACAAAAGATGAAATATCCACTCCTTTGACATTTATGGCAAAAGATGAAATATCCTCTCCTTTGACATTTATGGCAAAAGATGAAGTAGCCACTCCTTTGACATTTATGGCAAAAGATGAAATATCCTCTCCTTTGACATTTATGGCAAAAGATGAAATAGCCACTCCTTTGACATTTATGACAAAAGATGAAATATCCACTCTATTGACATTTATGACAAAAGATGAAACATCCTCTCCTTTGACATTTGTGGCAAAAGATGAAATATCCACTCTTTTGACATTTATGACAAAAGATGAAACATCCTCTCCTTTGACATTTATGGCAAAAGATGACGTAGCCACTCCTTTGACATTTATGGCAAAAGATGAAGTAGCCTCTCCTTTGACATTTATGGCAAAAGATGAAATAGCCACTTCTAGAGCCACCTGGTGTTGCTTTGGAAAGGTGGGTAGCCGCAGAGTACGTTTGAGCCTCCGTTCAGTTCCCGTGTCAGTGAAGAAGAGCTGGCATCAACACAGACTTGAACCCACAGACACCGGTCCATTCTCAAACTGGCCACCATAGCATCTCCACCTGCTGGAGGCTGCACTTACTCTGACGGCAAAGAAGGGCAGGTCTGAGACTCAAGCTTCCTGAGACTTTTTTTTTTTTGTTGAAAGAATACTGGAGTTTTGTTATTTCTCGTCTGCTTTTCTTTTTGGTCCCAAACATACTCTGTCTTCAGAAAGGATGCCTTTTCTTGTAGTCCAGCTATGTGGAAAGATAGTGGTAAGCATTGGAATTGATTTTGAAGAATGATCTCCTCAAACAAGCTTATAGTAGTCTTAAAAGTGACTTTTGAAAATTAACGTGAAAAAAAGGGTAAAATATGAAAAATGTTGAATCTGAATCTGTATGACAATTTGCGAAAATGCCTGGACTACCTGAAGGTGTTGTTTCCTGGCCCTGACGTCTCAAAGATAAGATGGTGAAATGGTGGAAGAAGGATGGGTCTGTTCACAAAGGCTGCTCATCAGATAGTGTATTTGGCAGCAGTTGAGATGTGCCCCCAAGTGAACAGCCTGGATGAACTATGGCACTTGGGGCACAAAACACTTGCCTTGCACAAGGAAGTTAGAATGTGACTCAAATGGAAAACTACATCAGTGAGGAAAGAAATGTAACCGAAGTACTTTTTGGTAAGATTTCTGATTGCTTACATCATGTAGGTATTGACATGAGGACATATTGTCAGTGCTATTGACACAAAAATTGTTTGCTTCTGTGAGCACTGGCAATGGCATAGAGATCTGTTGTATATGTGGCATTGACACAAGCATTTGATGTGTCTATGACTTGAGTGTATTTACTGACCACACCCACAGACTTTACAAGAAAGGAATACTGTCTTCAACACAGCTGGTGCGTTGTAGATGTTTACTGGTCAGACACAGATGTTACAGTGGTGTAGTTTTCCTTTCTCCAACTTCCAGGGTATATTTAGATTTAACTGTATCAAAGTATCCAGTATTTGAATCAGAGCAAACATACTACTGCAGGATCCATTCTTGAATGTGTGGATACTAACAACCATAGCAGACATCTGGTGCATGTTGCTGATGACCTGCACAGTTCTCTTGGGCTTTAGAGAGTGTGTGTGAGTGTGTGTGTGTGTGTGTGTGTGTGTGTGTGTGTGTGTGTGTGTGTGTGTGTGTGTGTGTGTGTGTGTGTGTGTGTGTGTGTGTGTGTGTGTGTTTACTGTGCTAATCCCTTTTCAGATCATATGGGTTGCAGGTGACTCATTCTTGCTAGAGAGTCCTCAAGTGTTTATACCTTAACCGACAATGCTGGGTGTGATTGACCCATACTGTGTGTGCTGCCATAATCTATCACCACTCATTGAAGTAATGGTCCGCCCTGACCTGCGTCATCAGATGTGCACCATTGAAGTAATGCAGTTCACATAAGTAAACACCTTCTTCCTTTCCCTTTTAATGCATACACACCAAAATCAGCTGACTGGGCTTTTGTCATATTCTCCAAATTTCATTGGAAAATGTGTTTATAGTTCAAGAGATACAAGGATTTTAAGTCTCTGATCATGGGTGAGTTGAGAAACAGAGCAAAGGTTTGTATGTCTGTGCAGAGAACCCAGTGGTGTTGGTTGACACTAACACAAGGACCCATTGTTGTATTCTTGGATATTGGTACATTTACTCCTCTCTCTGCACATTGGCAGTGTGCCCATTGTACTGTGGACATTTGCTCATGGACCCATTGTTGTATGTGTAGATACCAATACATCACACTTCTCTCTGTGCATGAGGACCCATTGTATCTGTGGGCATTGATTCAAGGACAGATTGTTGTATGTGTAGATATCAATACATCACACCTCTCTCTGTGCAAATTCATGTGAGGACCCATAGCATCTGTGGGTACTGACGTAAGGACTCGTTGTATGTGTGAATATGGATACGTCACATAGCGCATCAACACCAAGACCCATGGTGGAAACTGACCAGTGGTCCCTCACCTTGTGTACCACGCCTCCAGGACCTGCTGTGTCTCTGTGGGCAGGCGATGGGAGTCTACCTGTATGGGGAAGCCAGCATCTCCCGGTGCCCGGGCATCATGCAGCTGGCACGGTCCTGCTTTCAGCGGCTCAAGGATGACATGCCAGAGAGCGTCCGTGATACCGTGTCATCTATGCTGTATGGCACATGAGGTTAATGTTACTGAGTGTGCTTACTGTTTCAGATGTTAGCACATGCCATCACTCAGGAATGTTAGTGTGGAGATTAAATCAAATGAATACTTTGCAGAGTACTGTGTGTGTGTGTGTGTGTGTGTGTGTGTGTGTGTGTGTGTGTGTGTGTGTGTGTGTGTGTGTGTGTGTGTGTGTGTGTGTGTGTGTGTGTGTGTGTGTGTGTGTGTGTGTGTGTGTGTGTGTGTGTGTGTGTGTGTTGAGATAGGCCATGTTTTATGAGACTTTGTTGAAAATGTTTTATGATGATGTGTTTTTCTTGTTTTTTTTTTTTGTGTGTGTGTATTCAACATGGATCGCATATCTGAAGAACTGAAGGGGCACTCACTCCAGACCGTTAAACGGTTTTGCAGTGTCTCTGCTCCTTTCTGGTCAGTCGATGGGAATTTGTCCGTGTAAGGCACATTCAGACAAGCTGAATGTACCAGCGGACACAACGTCCAGATAGGTCAGAAGTTCAGGTATTCTTTATTTGCATTTGTATCATTGCGCTTTTTGCCACATGAAGTACGGTGTTTGTGATACACCCTTATATTTTGTCTTCCCTGGACGAGCGACAGGCGGACAAATTTGTTGTACATGTTTTAAAAATCCGTTTTGTTTTGGGCAATCCGTGGGCTGTTTGCTTGATGACATATACTTTTGCCCATCTACCATGTGTTTGGTGTGTTTGTGGTACACCTTTTTATGATATAACGGTCATCTGTTTGCACACGGCCATTAACATTCTTATTGGGCCTTCTCATTCTTATAGTTAGACTTAGCCTGTTTACTCAGAGCATACAGCCCCTGTCTTTTAAGCAGCAATCGCTTGCATTTGGATGTAAGGTCTGACTGCTTGGGTTCTTCTTCTTTTCCTGATCCTGAGTCCATTTTATTTTTTTGTATTTGGCTCTTGTTTACGAAGCCATGAGGGAGTGGGGACTATCCTTTAACCTCCAGGAGGAAGCCGAGACTTTGAGCCAGCTGGCTACGGGGTGAGCTGTGGTCAGTATCGTGCCTGTGTGAGTGTGGGGTTGGACTGGTTTTTTGGGCGAGAGAATTCCCGTCATCGCTTTCGCTATTTAGGCATTTGTTTGGACAGGTAGGATGAAGAAAAGGAATCTTACTACTGAAAGTAGTCTTATGATATATTAATCAGTCCAAAAACTTGGACACCTCCCACCCTCTTGCTCGGCGGAAAAGGGGCGAAAACTGAAGTCAGTCACTCAGGGTGCAGTATTGTGAACTAAGGGAGGTTACGCCTGTTGGTTAAAAGGAAGAATTAATTCTCCGCTCTCCATTCTTAATCTTTTTATGGCAACCCTGATGTAAGGCATTGTTCCACGCCTAGTGGAGAGAAGGCATGTGTATGGACAGGTGGCATATCAGAAAACTACTTTTAGTAGAAAAATTCCGATCAGACAAGCTATATCGCACGGGCAGAAGAGCTTGCAAGATTTTATAATAACTTGAAGATTACAAGTCCTCCACCCCCACCTTCTACTACCCATACCTGTCCCTCTGTAGCCCAAAGAAAATCTAGGAAAGGGACATGTACATGATTTCTTGGGGTGGTCCCCTGCCTCACATCGACACAATCCACAGGTATTTGAGGTTCACCTTAATGCACTCTCTCAGCAATGCCCCCATTCAGTCACCCCTCCTCCCCATCACCAAAAAAGCTCCTAAGGAATGGGAGGCAACTCTCTCATATCTGGTGCTGCTGGAGACTTAACTGGAGGTCGGAAATTTTGTTCTGCCGGGAATTTTTTCTCATTCCACTATGGGTCATACACGCCATTTAGTCGCAAAAACCCTAATAAACTGGCTGAAGCTTTCGTAGGTTTCAGACTGGAAGCATATGTTGCCAAATGGAGAGTATGATGAAAACTCCTATGTCAACATATCCACGGAAGCTGGACACGGGTGTTTCATACAAACAAACGAACAACAACAACAACAACAAAAAACAACAACATCAGTAAACTCTCAGGACAATGTCCTTCAGCCAGTATTGCCATCAACGGGAAGAAAGCGACTGTACTGTCAGACACTGGCAGCGAAGTCACTAAAGTTACAAGTATCTGGGCAGAAAAGAACTGTAAATTTCGCCGTATCTCGCCTAAAAGTTTGCGTGTCATACATTGTTAGTCTCCAGAGATCCATGCTTTTTGGAAAGGCATAAAGTCATGCCACATGTCGTGGGTATTCTAGGACTCATGCTTGGAGAAGGACCAAAGTCTGTGTCTTAATTAGTGCTCCCCAGGATTCCATGCGTTTTCTGAGGGAATACAGTCTTGCGGTAGTTTTGTTGTGTGTTTAGTCTGATGCTTTTTGACAAAACCAAATTCTTTTTGGACAAAGATGTGGTGCCATACTTTATTGACAAAGTCATAAACTGTTGTGGTGACAGTCTAAACACTGACTCAGTTATTAAGTGAAAATCGTGACTGGGTCATGTAATACGAACCTGCCGTGAAGAACAAACAAGTAGGGTAACTCTTGCTCCCATAATGAAATAAATGCACGCCTATAACTCCAAAGGAATGCTGCTTACGACACCGAATCGCCTAGCAGACATGACAGCACAGAGCACAAAGGACAAGCAAGGAAACATTCCCAAACAGGATGTTCCAAGTTTGCCTCTATACCCCGTAGTGGACACATCTACACCACAACAACTGGAGAAATGAACAAATACAAACTAAAATTTATTGAAGACTGGCACAGCCTTTTCGATCTTAAAAACGGTCAGACAAGTACACGGACGAACAATAACAAACACAGGTAACCTCGATTTGACTGAAATGAAGGAAATCTTAAATGAAGCAGGGAACAGTATAAACAGTAAATAACAAACAGGTAGGGTAACTCTTGCTCCCATGATGAAATATATATACATGCCCATAACTTCCATACCGCCACTACGGTGAAGGTCAAACACGAGAAGACTGCAGCATCAAACTGCCTGTCATGAACGGGGCTGAGGTGCCCTAATCTTACATTTACTTAATCCATCTTCTCTGCCCTGGCGTTCCTCTCCCGGAAGGCGAATTCCAGTTCTGCCGGTTATCTGCTTCAGTTTTCCCGGCCATACTCTACTGGCAGACCGGTGTTGTTGCCGACGTCCACCGTCTGGCTGAGTGATGTTGCCGGTTTCCTCAGCTTCTTCCTCAGGTCCACGGTGCGGGGCCACGTTTCCTGTCGTAGATTGTCAAAGATGGGTCATTACTGTGGACCAGTGCCACATGGGAACTCATCTGTGTGAGAAATTTCAGCCTGTACAGATACAGATGCGAGAGGAGCTGTCAATGCGTAGTGGTTATGAACTTACAATGTCTTGCATCGCCAGCTCCCCCCCCCCCCCCCCCCCCCCCCCCCCCATCCCTTTGAACCCTGCCCAGTCTGATGTGCAAGAATTCCACAAAAGTAAGGCATGCACCAAAAGAATCCAGATATTTCCTCCCGTCACCACATCCCTGCCTGCTTCACAGCAGCCAGAAATACATCTAAACCTTAACTATCACCATCCTACTCAGTAGCATTTCCCTGACCATATCCCGACCTAGAGGTCTGCTGATTCCAGCTCTTGTCAAAACGCTTCTTCAGAAGTGCCACCCTCTGGCCCGAAAGCTCACCACTTGGCCACCATCCTGGAAGTGGTCAAATGGTGGAGGAAAGATACTGGCCACAAAATCACCATGAAATCAATGAAGTGATCGTCTCTGAAAATTCCAGTCCAGTCGTTTTGAGAACAGAAATGCATGGCTCTAGGTCGTCTGGGGCTGTGCTACTGCGCCATTTATATGGGGTCGGAGAAACGTCTAGCCAGCCAGCAGCTCCACATATAACTGTTCTCTTTCCCATGGGTAGTCGTGTGCCCTAGCATCTGCTTTTATTTTTGTTGTTAATTTTATTTTTTCTCTCCTTTTCACCCCCGTATGTGCGAAGTAATCTTAAAGTTGTGTCTTCTGGAAGAAGAAGAAGAAGATGATGATGATGATGATGATGATGATGATAAAGCAATTTGAAAACTTGGCAGAAAGAAGCTCTCGTACTGGGGGAGAAGGACACATAATGAAAATATTCCCGCGCGCGCGCGTGCGTGCGTGCGCGCGCGCGTGTGTGTGTGTGTGTGTGTGTGTGTGTGTGTGTGTGTGTGTGTGCGCGTGTGTGTGTGCGCGTGTGTGTGTGCAGGAGAGGGGTTGGGCATCGTGGAAAACACTCCACAAACGCGCAATACAAATGCTCAAGAACACAGAACGGGAAGACTCGGGATGCGTGGCGTAGAAATTCTTCCTCTCTCATTACATGTCAACAGCAGGCGTAATCATCTAAAGAAAAGAATGAGGGGTGGGATTTGTATGTGGGGGGGGGGGGGGGGGGGGGGGGGGCACAAAAAGGAGGCGTTACTATGTTCTGTTGAACGACTGCCATCCGAACACAGCTGTTGCGTGAAAGGAAATCGGCATGTCTTGGCTTCAGAACACTAAAAACAGGACTGTACGACTTTTTAATTCCTGAAAACAGATTTTGTGTTGTACTATCCTACACCCAATAGTAATAACTGTGCGCATTTATAATGCCACAATATACCCCCCCCCCTTCTCGCTCCTCCTCCCCCCCCCCCCCCCCCCCCCTCCCGCCCCCATTCTGTCCCGACACTTCATTGAAACTACAGGTGACGCAGAGTTTCTGCAGCCAGCGTTAACAAATTTCAACGAACTGCCTAGACTGTTTCAAGACCTGAATGTCTTACTCCGGCACCGCCATTTCCATCAGACATTGCTGAAACTTTGCTCACACACACACACACACACACACACACACACACACACACACACACACACACACACACACACACACACACACACACACACACACACACACACACACACACACACACACACACACACACACACACACACACACACACACACACACACACACACACACACACACACACACACACACACACACACACACACACACACACACACACACACACACACACACACACACACACACACACACACACACACACACACACACACACACACACACACACACACACACACACACACACACACACACACGCACACAATGTTGTGAAGTAAAAATTCGTCTGCTTTACTCCTGCTGTCAGGACTACCTGATACCAATGATCGCAGCACTTTATTTTCATGTGGCGTCAACTCTGGATTCCCTCCGCAAATTTAAACACACGTACTTTTTATACGAACAGTTCCGGGACTTTCCCAGGACAAGAAAAACCCATACTTTTTCCCAGTAGTTTTCAAGCCCCGGAAAAGGCCGGTTCAAACTTCACAGACTTTCCAGGAGTCAAAGACGCTGCAGGCGCCTAAACTGCAAAAGAAAGCGATCGTCGTAGCCTGTGTCATGCCTACCACTATTGCTGCGACTGCATTGTGTGTTTCTTTTACCGTGATTGCTGACTGGAATATGTACAATCCGACTGTTCGTATGTGTGGACAGTTTCAAAACTTGTTCTGATGAATCATCAAAACCTGTATACATTGCTTTATTTACTAAGTATTGAGTCCGACCGGAAATTCGAAAACTCCCACAGGAGTTTGTAGAGGGGAAAAAGACAAGGCTCGTGGGTTTAGAGAAAAAAAAGTCTCTCTTTAAAACAATGTTTCACTTCTTCGTGAAGTTTGCCATACTGTGATGTAAAGTGATGGTTTGATAATTAGACAGAGTTTAGAAAGAGTTGACATCTGAAAAAAAAAAAAAAACCTGGGGGATGTTTTCACTCAATACACTATTAAACCTAACTGATCTGTGTCAGGTGTGTGAAAATCTACCGTCTACTTCTCTCTGTCTCTGAAAGCTCACCTGCAGCCGCCTCCCCTCCACCCGCAGCAGGCCGATCCGGAGCACCGCAGCGGACCCAACTCAAGAACTCCTTTCTGAATTTCGTTCCAGTGAGGCAGTAGAGAAGAAAATTCACTGAACTGTTGGTAAACCACAGAAGAAACGTCACCGCGTACGCCAGCTCCTTCTGGGCGATTAACCTGGGGTTCTGCGTCACCTGAACGTGTGTGCGTGGTTATACCACAACAACAACAGACACACACGGGCATGGTCAGAAGCAGGAACGTGCAGGATAAAGTCAAGATCATGACCGAGGTCCTGGAGGCAGTTTTCTTGCGACTGTCGCTGGCCTGAACGGCTTTAACTCCGCAGACACCATGGTCAGCCAGGGAAGTCGTGGAGGTCGCCTTGAACAGTGTCACCGACAGGATGACGTCACACACAAGTAGAACGACAGAGGGCAACAGGGAAGAGACGCACATGTCAACCCATGTGAACACGCGTCTGTAGAATTGGGCGTAGCCGGTGGAGCCGAAGATACATCTCTGGTCTCGCGACAGGACAATACCCACCAGGAAATGAGAATGGAGGGCAAAAGCAGTGGTGACGAGAGCCGCGATGGCGACCCACGTTCTTCGCACTGTGCACATCACCCGCACCTTGTGCGGCCAAATGACCGCCACGGTTCGCTGCCCCGTCACACCCGTGACCAGCCAGGCAGAGAGAGTGTTGCTGACGTACACTAGCCAGGAACGAATCTTGCACGAGGCTGTGTGCAGGGTTTGCAGGTCCACGTCGAACAAGTAGCGTACCCATTCAGTTAAAGTTGCCGCATACAACAGAACCAAAGTCCGACACGGCAAGGGACATAAGAATGGCGTGCTGAGAAGAGTTGTGGTCCTTGATACGGCGCATGACAAAGATGGTTGCGATGTTTCCGAAAGACCCCAAAACGAGGAGAAAGATGGGGTAAACTTTCCACAGCATCATGGCTGCTTGGTACTCCGCGAACTGGCTGGGTTTTCATCTGGCCTGTGTGTAGACTCAGTGCTGTTTTTCTATTCCAGAAAAACTATCTGTGATATCGTTTTCCATATCTGCTGCCTGCTGATACGTTTCAGATACGTTTTCTGCCAATGTAAGGTAAAGCTCAGATCACATGATGCATGATTAACTTTATTATCTCCAGAGAGACATCTCCCCCTCCCCCCCCCCCCCCCCCCCCCCCCCCCCCCCCACCCCCGCCAATGCAACAGTTATTACAAAGACACAAAAAAATGAATCAAACATTGATTATGTATGTAACGAATAAAAATTAAATTGTAAGACATTCGAGGTTTAACATGAACGTACGCATCGTACTATTACTGTACCTCTGATATGCACAGATCGTAAAATATAAATTTTTTGTAAGTATAAAATAAGTCATTTTGAATTTGCTTGTAAATGCAGATGTATAGAGAGTGTGTTCATGTTATCGCTACCAAGTATGTAAGGAGTTAATATGATCATCATATATATATATATATATATATATATATATATATATATATATATATATATATATAGGGCATACCCTTATGGCCCCAGCTGCACATTGGCGGTTTAGGCGGTTGAGAGACAACAGCATGGGTCTGCTAGAACTGTCCGGTTGGAGCAGCTTGAGAGGGGCGCACAGTTTTGACGTTGACACCAGTCTGCGGCACGAGTCCGCAGCAAATTTAATGGTATATTCCTTATTTCGTATTCCGTCTTCCCACTAAGTTTTGATAAAAACGGTTGGTTAGTTTTGTGTAATCTGCTGAACAGATCACGGACTTGTTTCTTGATCCAGATTCATACAACACATTCGCACCAAAATTTGTAAAGGTTCATGAGGATGAGGATGATAATGAGGAGGAGGGGGAGGAGGAAGAGGAAGATTACAATAATGATGATGATAATAATAATAACAACAAAAATAATGACGATGATGATAATAATGATGATAATAATAATGATAATGATGATAACACGTTAAAATCAACTCACAGGTCATTCATCCACACAGTTCTTTAAAAGACATCGTCTAAAATCTCATCCAAAACTTTGTTAAAAATCTTTCCACTGTAAAATCTCAGATCCGATGAAAAATGTTAACCTCTTTCAAGAACTCAAAGATCGCGTCAGGCGGAACATCTCTGAACAAGGTTTTCATGGAATCTGCTGTAAAATGTTTGTGTCTCACATCGTGCAAATCCCAACACTCTAAAAGAATATTTTCATTGTGAGTGGCACATGACACGGAATGCACCAAGGAACTTCTTCACTCTTTAAAAGGTAGGAATGGGTACAATACGAATGGCCGGTGTGCAGCCGGCACAGAACTGTTTCTTCTTTACGACCACCAGACGAAGATGGGAGGAACTCCTTTAGGTTTGGACGGATCTGAAAGAGTTTGTTATCCGTCTGTGTATTCCAATCCTCCTGCCAGAGGTCTTTTACATGATCGTTAATTTTGGGTTTCAGATCCGTGCAGGGATAGGTGTGTTTGACAGTTTTTCTCTCTTGTGGCATTCTTGGCCAAACGATCCACCATTTCGTTCCCTCCGATGCCAACATGACCGGGAACCCAAGCCAGAAGAATGTTGTAACCCTCCCCTGTCAACTTGGTAAAAAGGTCAAAAAAGTGTAAAAGTTCGGGGGTGCTGAAGGTTGCGGCCAGATATGGCCTCCAAAGCCGACAGCGAATCCGACAAAACCAGAAAGTCCCTCTTTGGAGACTGTGAGATTATTCTTAGTGCCAGAACCAGAGCTGTAAGTTCAGCAGAGTAGGCAGAAGCGTCTGAAGGAATATGTTCTAACAGTATTTGAGAAGGAGCACCTGGGCAGTAGGCTGCACAGGCCACTCCATCTTCAGACTTGGAACCGTCAGTGAAAATGTTCTGATAGGATGGGAGTTTTGAACTCAGCTCAGCATACAACGCCTTGTATGCCAGAGAGCTGGTGGACTCTCTTTGCGAAAAGCTGCAAGATCAAAACGAATGTCTGGTGTGAAAAAGGTCCACGGAGGCTCATCTGGAAACTTGGAAAAATCAGACACAACTCCTAGGTCTAGACCTGCATTCCGTGCGTGAGGCTGCATACGAAGGCCAAACGACGGAATACAGGTAGGGTTGTTTTCGAATTTGTTTTGGAACTGAGGGTCAAAGACACAGTCATAGGCAGGGTTTTCTGGTTCAGAGAACAGTCTGATATAGTAGTTCAAAGATAGTTTTCAACCTGCGGTTGGACAGTGAGGGTTCACCTGCCTCTGCGTACAGGCTGTACACAGGGGTGGTGCGGAATGCTCCAAGACATAGACGAAGCCCCTTGATGGTGGATAGGGTCTAAGAGTTTGAGGTAGGACGGTCTTGCAGAGCCATACACAGCACAACCATAGTCCAGTTTGGAACGGACCAGGGCTCTGTAGAGGTGCAGCAAAGTTTTCTTATCAGCGCCCCAGTCAGTGTGTGCTACGACCCGCAGAATATTCAGAGCTTTCTGGCAAGAAGTTTTGAGGTTTTTAATATGGCTGAGAAAGTTCAGTTTTTGATCAAAAATAACCCCCAGAAATTTCGCTTCCTTAACAGCTGGAATGGTGGTCTTATCCAGAAGAATTTCAGGATCAGCAAAAAATTGACGAAAATTGTGAAAATGGATTGACTGGGTTTTTTGTACGTGAAAAGGTAAACCCGTTGTCCTCGGCCCACTGTTGAATCCTGTTGACACAAAGTTGGAGTCGCCGCTGTACGCTGGCGTAAGAAGCTCCAACTGCGTACAGCGCGAAGTCGTCAACGAACAAAGAAGACTCAGAGCCCTGGCTTACCGATTTCACAATGTCATTGATCTTAATGCTGAAAGGGCAGGAGAAAGGATGCTCCCCTGAGGTACACCCAACTCCTGCCCATGGATGTCCGAGAGTGTGGTGCCAACACGCACCTGGAACTGTCGATCAGCCAGAAAGTTTTCGATAAACATAGGCAGATAGCCACGAAAACCAAGTTTATGCAAATCCATAAGGATCCCTGATTTCCACGTGGTGTCATATGCTTTTTCTAGGTCGAAAAAGATAGCGACCACATGCTGCTTATTGACAAAGGCGTTGCGTATGGTGGTTTCTAGACGGATTAAATGGTCAACTGTCGAGTGGTACTTGCGGAACCCCCGCACTGTTCACTGGCCAAAAGGCCGTCGGTTTCCAGCTTCCACATCAGACGGGAGTTGACCATCTTTTCCATCAGCTTACACAGGCAGCTGGTCAGAGCTATTGGGCGATAGTTTGATGGGTTGGTAGGGTCCTTTCCAGGTTTGGGGATTGGAATGATCAGGGCTTTCCGCCAGGAGGGCGGGAAGCACCCTGTGGTCCAGATATGGTTATAGACTTTGAGAAGGGTCTGGAGACAGCTTTCTGGAAGGTGTTTCAAAACCTGATAATGAATGTCATCCAGACCAGGGGCAGAGTCATTGCAGGTTTGCAAAGCTGATTTTAGTTCGCTAATCGAGAAAGGCAGATTGTAAGCTTCAGAGTTGTCTGATGTGAAATTGTATGAAGATTTCTCTCTAATTTGCTTATTTCTTAAAAAGGCTGCAGATTTATTTAAAGAAGAGGAGTTCTGCTGGATGGTGGAGGCCAACAGATTGGCAACAGCTTGTTTGTCAGTGATCAAAGCATCGGCAAGTTTCAGGTGATGAATGGAGGGGTTGGTGTTCTTCCCTTTGATTTTTCTGATGATGTTCCAAACTTTTTTCTTTGAAGTTTTAGATGTCAGTCCGGAGCAGAAGTTTCTCCAAGACCGACGTTTACTGATTTTGAAGGTATGTCTCGATTTAGCACGGAGTTTCTGATGGGCTCGGGCGTTAGGACCAGAGGGTCGTTGGTATACCTGACGCTGAGCCCGTTTACGTACTTTTGAGATTTGTTGGCAGTCAAAATTAACCACCACGGTGTCTTTGGCATTTGGGGTTGTTTGAGGAAGTTGGGGATGGAGGCCTTGGCGCATTTTATGAGGATATTGGAAACCGTTTCTGCGGGATCCGGACTTTGTAGAACTTCCTCTGTGAGTTCCCCACGGACAGTTCCTGCAAAAAGATCCCAGTTCGCCTTGTTGAAATTTAGATGTTCTGGAACAGTGCGGCTTTCAGTTATTTTGGATTTTAGAACAATTGGAAAATGGTCACTCCCATGCAGATCGTCAAGTGCCGACCACTCATAGTCCAGGACCAGCGAGGGGTCGCACACTGACAGATCCAAACATGAGAGAGCACCAGTAGCAGAGTGGAGGAAGGTTGGAGATCCATCATTAAGACAACACAGGTCAAGCTCTGAGAAGACGTTTTCCAGAAGGAGACCTCTAGACGAAGTATCAACGCTACCCCAAAGAGGATGGTGCCCATTGAAATCGCCCAACAGCAAAAAAGGTCGTGGAAGCTCCTCAATCAGGCTGACCAGTTCTTGTCGACTGATGGATACAGAAGGAGGCAGATATAGACAACAAATAGTGACGGTTTTATGCAGAGAGACTCTGGCAGCTAAAGCTTGGAGGGGAGAACTGAGGTAGACAGGGCTAAACAGAAGAGATTTGTGGATAAGCAACGACACACCACCCGTCACTCCAACTGCAGAAGGCTGTGCTGGTTTAGAAAGAACATTGAAACCCGATAAAGAGAAAGATTTGTCAGAGCGTATCAGAGTCTCTTGAAGAGCTAAGACAGCAGGTTTTATATGTTGACAGAGGAGCTGCAGCTCTTCAAAATTAGAGTTCAAACCTCGAATGTTCCAGTGAGATATTGAATCCATGAGGATGGAGAGATGGCAACAGACTTCTCAGTCCATTACTGTCTCATCATCATCCGACTGCAAAGGAGAATATGGATTGCGTGTTTCCAAACTTGAATGTCTTTTCTCTGGACTTTTTTTTTTTTCTTGGAAGCTCCGGAGGCAGATGATGGGCAATCCACCTCAATGACCTCTACACCAGAGGGCTTCCCTGGGATCGTGCCTTGATGAGGCACCGCTTGGGGGCCGCGAGTGCCCTTGGGAGGAACAGGGGGTTTTTTGGGGGGAAGGGGAGCTGTTGACGCAGAGAGTCTCCCAACCTGTGTCTGCTGGGCAGAATGGGAGGCAACCTGTGTCTGCTGGGCCGAATGGGAGGCAGCAGGTTTTTTACGCCACCACCATGGGAGTTTATCACAGGGGTAGCGGATTTCTTGCCTCCGCTGGGGGCAGATGGTTTCGATTGCAGAGTCTTGGAAAAACTAAAGGTGTCTGTCTGACAGGAGACAGATACTGTAGAAACTTGTTTCACAACCTGGGAGTAGGACTTGTTCGGATGCTGCGGACTGCCCAGAACCAACCTTTTTGCCTCGTGGAATGGAATCTTTCTTTCCGTCTTCACCCTTTGGATACTACTTTCCTGGCGCCAAACCGGACACTCTCGAGAGGAGGATGGGTGGCCGCCTCCGCAGTTTGCACAACGCGCCGGATGAACGCACGGCATCTCGTGGCTCGGTTGGCAGCAGACGCCACAAATCTCCTCCCCAGAGCATCGATCCCGCACATGGCCAAACTTCTGGCACCGGAAACAACGCATCGGGGATGGGAACATACAGGCTAACCTTGACGTTCAAATAGCCCACCTTGATAGACTGTGGCAGCGAAGGGGTGCAGAAGGTCAGAAAGAGGGTATTTGTTGGCACTCTTTCAGAACCCTTGCGAATTGTGACTCTTCGCACATCCATGACTCCCTGGGATTTCAGTTCGAACCTTATCTCATCCTCCGATACTCCTTTCAAGTCTGGGCAGCGAATGACTCCCTTTGAAGAAATTTAGGTTCTTGTGAGGCGACACTTTGATTTTTCGGTCAACAAGAGTTGTAGATTTCAGGAGCCGATCTGATTGACATTTCGTACCACATTCCACCAGAAATGAGCTATTTCTCAGACGTTTGATTGATTTTAGGTTTCCTGACAGACAACTAAAACCTTTCTGGATTGCAAAGGGGCTGAGTGCAGACAAAGGTTTGTCTACACATCAGCGCCCTCCCACCACAACCACGAAGGCCAAGATCCAGACTCTGTTCGGATTTCTGATTCCGAGTCAGAATCATGGTCACCATCAGATCTCACTTTGTCTCTCTTTCTCCTTTTGGAAGGGAGTTTAGATATTGAGGCCATGGTATATGATTTAGGAATTCGTTCCTCCCCTACCACCCACCATCGAGTCCAACTTTGGGGCCAGGGCCAAGAAACTCTTGTCTTGGACCCCTTCCAGGTTTCAGGAGGGATATACAACAAAGCAGCGCCAACTTACCCTATCCCCCCCGATTATGCCCAGCTCCCGGGAACAGAGAACTGAGCACTGCAGGGGTTACCTTGGCCAGCTGGGGGCTGCCCGTTTTGACCTAACCCCATGCAGGGGAAGCCGGTTGACACACACAGGCCCATGTGTGCCTCCTGTCTAGGAGAGGTCCGAGCCAAAGTAATGTGTTTGAGGGCGCTGCCCTCTCAATCACCAGGATCTCATCCCCCTCCGTCACAGGTCGCACCGCACGGCAAACGCGGCGGATCTTAAGAAGACCACAGAGAGAAAAAGGAGCGTGGGAAAGAAGACTTGAAGGGGGAGACGAAGATAGAAAAGAACCAAATAAGAAAGGCAGAAAACAAGAAAAGGAGAAAGGCGGGTTACTATTAGTCAGGATCCTCACCCTTAGCCTGTCTGACATGGGAAGCCCTACCAGGGGCATCAACTCCTTACCACGTTGCGCTTAGGCCAGATAGCGTCTTCAACTTTTCAGGCCCAGAAGCATGTTAAAAAAACTAGCCTATCTTCAAGTATTGATGCCCCCGCCAGCAAAGCCTAAGGGATCACAGGACCACGGAAGCCCCTCCGACCACGGCAAGGTTGCAACCCCCGGGAGGGAAAATGATAATAACAATGATCAAAATGTTGATGATGATAATATGTAATAATAATGATGATGATGATATCGATAATGATAATGATAACAATGGTGATTATTT
>JADBJO010000065.1:967226-977226 GCA_016801955.1 Conus betulinus
GTCCTAAGAATATCAAAGCACAACCAGTTTACGCATTCTTATAAATGGGGGGGGGGGGGGGGGGGGGGGGGGAAAAAAAACAGAAGAAAAAACAACACACAGAAATCGACACCATATGTGTGTAATAACAAAATATAAAGATCACTGGTGCCACTGAAATATCATTGAAGTCTAAACTTTGAATGTACTACGATACGGTGTCTGTTTGTTTAAATTCTAAATATTTCTAAATGAATAGATGATGAATGAATGAAACACATCGTGTGGTTTTGTCTTTTCTCTCTCTTGTTACAGACGATCAGAACCTTAAGTTTAATTTTCTAAGAAACAATGTTTTACAATAGCTTTGCTTTCTCTCAGTAAGTTGTTTTGACACCAGTTCCAAGCACGGCAGTCATTTTCTAACAAAATCGTAATGCTGCACATCTATTGCTTTTACACGTTTTTCAGTTTTTTTTTTTTTTTTTTTTTACATTCTTTTCAAAAATGTTTGTAAATTTGCTCTGTTCTTGTAGATTCTAACAGGCAGTACAAACATTTCAAATATTATTGTTTATGCTTTTAATTTTAGTTGCATATCATCTTAAGTGGAGTGTAGCAGGGATGTTGTTTCCTTATTAATCTGCCCTTGACTGTGCCCTTCCGTATTATCTGCCCTTGACTGAAGCGCCGTCACGGCCAGCCGGACTGCCAGGGAAAACAGCAGGTCCCCGCAGTCAGCCATGAATAACAGTGCAGACACGTTTATTGCCAGTCCGATCCGTCCCGTGGTCCAGTTCTTCGGCCTGCCCTACACACACACACACACACTCATACTCGAGCACTCGTACACACATGCATTCACTCTCACAAACACCCGCATACACGCATACATACGCGCGCGCACGCACATACACACACCCGCTCTCTCTCTCTCTCTCTCTCTCTCTCTCTCTCTCTCTCTCTCTCTCTCTCTCTCTCACACACACACACACACACACACACAAGAAAAAAAATAGATATGAAAAAAAATCCGCCCTTTATATACAATCTTGCATCCCTTTGCACCCTTTGCCACCATCTCTCTCTCCCTCTCTCTCAAACATCAAACACACACATACTCGCGCTCTCACACACACACACACACACACACACACGGCAGACACAGAGGCTATCTTTAAGGACAGAGATTCAGTGAACTGGTCATATGCGGACTTTAAATCTGGCGGCACGAGACGCACGTGAAACAGGCCTTAGCCCTTGTGGATGGTTGTCGTGCCACGTGATTTGCCGTGGTCCAATCAGCGTTTGCTTTTATGAACTCACGACAAAATCACTGGACTGCGCCATTTTGCCAGACATGCAGGCGAGGGCTGGAACGGTGAGTGAGTGGGCGATCGTTTTTTATTGTGCTTTTTCAGGTAGACAGTACAAAATCCACTGTTCATTTGTATTTTTTCTAAACCTAAGTTTTAGCTAACCAAACCCCTTCTTTAGACCACTTTCAAATAACTGGTCTTTGAAAGAGAACTTTTTTCCCCATCGTGAAGTAAAAAGTCGAAAGTACAGTTCAGTTCAGTTCAGTTCACTTGGGACTTTAAATAGCCTCACAGCTTTTAGTGTCCCAGTCATCTTATTTATATAATAAACATTGGTTGCATAATGCATGCATATGCTCGGGATATATTTTACTCTATTCTATCAATCAAATTGGTATTTTAACATATTTAACTTTGCGTTAGTATCCAGAAGGTTTTTAAAAGTATTCAATCTTTTTGCTTTTTTAATGTGTGCAGGTAGTTTGTTCCAAGTTGTTGAAAAATTCTGACTTGCCTGTTTACCAGACATTTCAGTGTGTGTTTTAATCAGGGGTATATCCTTCTGTACACCCTTCCTTCTCGTACACAAGGGCTTATTTGCTAGAAATATTTGAGGCTGTTTGTTTAACCTAACGCGACTGAACA
Organism: Conus betulinus; assembly: GCA_016801955.1. Taxonomy (NCBI): domain Eukaryota; kingdom Metazoa; phylum Mollusca; class Gastropoda; order Neogastropoda; family Conidae; genus Conus; species Conus betulinus. The sequence goes on from JADBJO010000065.1 coordinate 969,170, forward strand.
CGCTTTATGACATGTAAAAGTTTTTCTGACGTCGTTAGACGGAAAGAAGCGTTGGTGCGGAAGAGGAGGGAGGGAGGGGGTGGGGCGGGAAGGGGATGGCCCTGATCCATTCAGTGTGAGTTAGTGTTGAAAGTAAGGGGCCTCTAAACTACTACTTATTTCCCTTGACCATCGCCTTTATCATTGTGAAGATTCTGTTTGTGCGAGGAAAGAAGAAAAAGGGTGACCCGCAAGTAATGTGCGATTGTGACCTCTAGGACTCCCAGAAAAATGGATCAAATGCTCAAGGCTTGCTCGTTTGAGTCTATCTCTCTGCTGAGCTCAGGCTGTTAGAACCCCCCCCCCCCCCCCCCCCCCCCCCCCGTTTTTTTCTTTCCCCCCACCTCTCCATATAGCGGAAGGAATTTTAACAATTTTAGTAATAAAGACTGAGGAGTAGTGGTCTGTTTTTGTGGTGTATATTCACAAACATGAATAATTCTTTTCTTGTTATAATCCTAATTATCCTACGAACCAGGAGAATGTAAAGGGGAGGGGTCGTGGTGGTGGTGGTATCCTTATCAGCGCTAGCCCATTCTGTTCAATTCACTTTTGCTCGTCCCCATATCCTTCCTCCACCCCCATGCTCACCTCACCTTTCCTACGTTTTCTCTTGATTTAAATCGGGTAAATTCAACCTCCTCCTCCACCCTCTTGACTCCCCGTTCCCCAGAGCCAACCCTTCCAAACACTAATTCTGCCCCCACCACCCCATCTTAGCTGAATTGTGCGAGATAGGAGAGAGATGAGAAGGGTACTTCTTTCCCTTCCCGACCCGCCTCCCTCTCCAGTTCCTCCATGCCCCTTGGCGCTCCACTTCCTCCGTCCTCCCACACCCGCCCACACTCATAGTCTCTTCACAGTTGTAAATCTAGTCGGTGGGAGGGTCAGGCTGGTATATATTTCCATTCTCTGCCTTCAAATTCAGATATAGATGTCTACAACCCCACTACTGAAACTGCAGTACCAAAGAATTCAGGACAAGCCGGACTACAGATATTCCAGCTATTCACAAGTACCCAGCAGGGACTGGAACAAACTCCTTTCGGAAGTTGCCTTGTTCCCCACCCTTGACAATTTCACTAGGAGGGTGTCAAGCCTTGCCCAACACGCCTACACACCACCACCACCCTGCCCCGCCCCCCTCCGCAAAAATACTGTGCACCCGAGTTTCGACAGTATGATGATGGGTTTCGATCGATGGTCATTATCGGAAGGAGGAGAAGACCATCAGCTACCAATACAAATGGTGTTTATCTTGATAGTTGGTACTTGCAGTTTAGTCCAGAATCTAATGCCCCATTAATAATATTGAATGTAACCTGATTTTGTGGTGACCTGATCAGTTGACCGTGCATACTGATTTAAACTTAATTTCTATCAAAGACTATCCATATGTATCCCAGCCACAGAAGTATACACACAGCAGTTAATCTGTTGTGATGAATTCCGAGAGCGTTACTGTGTTTTTGAGTGAAATGTCTTCTTTTCCCGGAGGTATACGACGATATAGCCATAAACTCGGGATTGCGGAATACCCTTTCTCTCCCCTCATTTAATTGCTGAAAATAGAAATGTTGATTATTCAAAGTGATTATTGTAAGTTTACTCTCCTCAGGGAAAAAAAAAAACAAAAAACGCGCGCACACGCACAAACTCAAGTGTCGGAATGAGATGTCAAGCGGACCAGAGGAGGGGTTTGAAAGATACTCCTTCCCAGTCCAACACACACCAAACATCCCATCCCCAGACGCCGCACGTACCCCAGCTTTTCTCAAATATATACCCCAAATATATACCCCCTCCGCCCCCCCCCCCCCCCCCCCTTATTTTTTAATATACACCTTTAACTTATTTAGAAATCTCAGATAAGCCAAAACTAAACTCCCTCCCTCCCTCCCTCCCCCCCCCCCCCCCCCCCCCCCCCTCCCCCCCCCCCCCCCCCCCCCCCGTCCCTCTCTCTCTCTCTCAGACAAGCACACACATTCTCTCTCTCTCTCTCTTCCCCCCTCTCTCCCCCTCCCCCTCTCCCCCCCCCCCACTCTCCTCTCTCTCTCTCTCTCTCTCTCTCTCTCTCGTCAAAAATAACCAACCCGCAGTGTTGGCGTCCCGTTTTGTCGTCGGTCTCTGCTCTGTCGCCCCCCTCCCCCTCTTCCCTCCTCTCTCTCTCTCTCTCATCGCTCTCTCTCTCTCTCTCTCTCTCTCTCTCTCTCTCGTCTCTCTCTCTCTCTCTCTCTCACACACTCTCACACCACACACACACACACACACACACACACACACACACACACACTTGCACGTGCACAGAGAGGCGGTTTCTCTCTCACCTCACTAAGTTGTCTAGTTCACCCATACTGAGTCAGATTGGTATTCCCGCACGTCGTTTTATTACAAAATCGAAATCCACACTTGGGATTCTCATTACTGTTCTATATCCGAACAGGAGCCGTTTAAGAATAAGGTGCTATATCATTAGATTGCCATCTGTGTAACGGTAGAGATGACCCGGTATCCTATTGAAGGCACATTATGACCTCGCTCGCTTCCTTTCTGTTAGGAGTTGTCAAAAATTGGCTCAGCGGTTTGGGGAGGGGGGTGGGGGTGGGGCTTTCATACCCTCTTCTCGCACAGCAGCTGCTTTCCGTCAGAGGTCAAGGTCAGTTAGAATGTCCGAAAAAGCAGTTGAAAGGTGCAGTGCCCGTAGATTTAAGTAAAAGCCTATAACGAAAAGAAAACTTCTCTGTGAAATCTAAGACACGAAAGGAAAACTTTCCATATTCTTTTCTGTCTGCTTGCCAAACTACTTAGGCCTACCTACCTACCCACCCCCCCACCCACCCACGTGCCTATTACCTATCATTATTATTCTCATATTTATTACTTTCATTATTACATATCTTTGATATTCATCTGTATCTATCATTATCATAAGTGTTACTATCATTATCAGTTGGTGGGCAGATTGATAAAATGATTCAAGAAAGACGGGAAATGTCCGACTATAAAAGTTAGCCATAATAATGCGTTCACTTTTGAAACTATTTTTGTGTGTAGAAAATCAGTACTGTGCCATAACTTCATTTAATGAGATCGAAAGGTTCAGAAAAATGTGACCCTGCGTATTGCATCGAGTAATTTTGCATGGTGCGTATATGTAGTCACAACGGTAAACGTGCAGCAATACAGCCCCCCCCCCCCCCCCCCCCCCCCCCCCCCCCTCCCTCCCCCCCCCCCCCCCCCCCCCCCCCCCCCGGCCGATTTGCTGATGTAGTTCCTGGAATCTTGAGGATTGTAGGACTCTCGAAGATTTTAGAGACTCCAAAGTATGTGGGGCAAATAGGAAGGCGAGATCGGATTAATTACTTTGGACAAAACGCGTCATTGTCTCTGTACGTTTTTATGTAGCAAAGATGCTTTCTTAAAACTCTGTTAAGATGATTAAAGAAGTGCTGAGTTTCGTTGCCCAAAACGGGTCTGAAATTACTGTTTTTCCTTATATGTATATGATACGTTAAAAAAAAAAAAAAAAAAAAAAAAACGGTCCCACTCCGTGGGCAGCTGTGTGCATTTGTATTCGTGTTTTGAATTCACTGGCCTACTTTACGGTTTTCAAACAAGTGGTGAGGGTAAGTGCACAAACTAAACAGATGTAGGTTTTGTGGAATGCCATAGGCACCAGAGACAAATCATGCCTGATTTTGGTGGCAAAAGAATTGCGTCGTTGCTAGATTTTAAATCGTAGAGCGCGCCACAGGGAAAAAAGCGTCAATAACTGCGTTTGTTGAAAGCAGATTGCTAATTTTTTAAAGAATTTTTATTATCACTTTGGATTTGTGAGGGCCTTACAGTTTTGATTTACAGTCAGTTTTTTTTTTTCACAATCTCGATCTCCCCCCCCCCCCCCCCCCCTCTCTCTCTCTCTCTCTCTCATCCTCTCTCTCTCTCTCTCTCTCTCTCTCTCTCTCTCTCTCTCTCTCTCTCCGTAATTTCCCTTTGCATAGATTGAACAAGGGTGTATTTTACCTTCGAGTAAAATCACTCTCTTGAAAAAGTACAGTGAAAAAGACGTTTTAACGCGCAGTGTGCGTTAACTGGTGGTCCTCGAGCAATATTCTACCTCTGACGACTTAGATGTACGGTCCCAAGTAACCAGCAGTGCGGTCGCATCATTCTTTTCACTTGAGAAACCAAAAACTGTAAGAGAATGCATCGATGGATTTCTCCTGTACAACCTTCTGAATCGGAAATCGTCGGCAATTTCTAGCCTGGTGTGACGTGTGTGGGTCTACCTGGGACTAAACCATTTTATGTACATGGACAACGTGCTGCTCGGTTCCCCCATTCCGTTTTGACTCTTAACGCATGCGAACCCTATTCATAGTTTCAAGTTATATTAACGATTTCAAAGCATCGTTTGCAGCCGTTTGTATATGATGTACCACCGTAATTCTTTATTAGCTGGGTTTTCCCCACATTTCGCTCTCTGTCTCCTTTTTTCTGTTTCTGTGTGTTTGTAATTATCACTTTTTGATGTCTCATCCCCTCCGTACCTCTCTCGGTGATGTTCCTACGCTGCTGCTCATTCCAGCAATCTCATACACTCGTATATTGTCTGTTCCTGTTGCAGTGCCTGCACTGGCAGTCTACACTTCCATTCTGTGGTGTTGTACAAGGATGGACGATGACACACGCATCCAGTTTGAAGGGCCTGAACGAAGCGGCACACTCACATGCCACTCCACTTGGACAGGTGAAGACCTCTATCATTCTGAAACAGACTTTATGTCCTGGCCCGATAAAACATGTCAATGTTTGACAAATGTATGCCTCAGCAGATGATACAGAATAATGCATAAAACAGTATTGCCTGGATAGGAATTGTTTTGTGCTTCGTGATATCTGGTGTTTGTAAAGTGTGAAGAAAACGGTCAAATATTCAAGGGTCCGTTTCGTATTGTCTATCAAATGTACGTTACTTCACGTTTTGTTAAGTGCGTTCATTTTAACTTCACCTTGTCTTAAAACAACTAAAACATTGCTTATTTTGTGAAGATCAGATGTGAAAATTTGGTTTACATCAACAGGACCAAAGAACACCTGCATCGATGGTCGCGGAAAACGGAAACCAGGACGAGCGAACTCGTGGAATACAGCTAAGTAGTCTTCTTTCTTTCTTCTCATTTTTCATCCTTTTCCGTTTCCCCCCCCCAGTATAGTATGCCTGTTCTTTCACAGTCAAGTGGGCTGATACGGGCCTATATTGTTCTTGAATACAGTTTAGTACCTGGTATTGGTGTGTTCTTTTAGATTATATTACTGTCATTATTTTGCGCTATCGTCGAGTAGAAATCAAGCTCTGAGCATTTTACAGTCCTCGCTCGCATTTACACAAGGGGCTTCCAACCTGGGTAGAGCCTAATGAAGAGCCGCCTGCTGGCTGCTCATTTGTTTTCCATCAGTTACGCAGACTTTTTCTTACAAGGCCGAGTGTCCCCCCCACCCCCCCAGAGTTTTCATGTCCACTTTCTATGAGGCTTACTGTCTGCCCCCACACCCCATCCCTACACAGGGCTTCGTGTCCTCTTTCTATAAAGCTTAGTGACTCTTTTCCCACCACTGGCTGTCGTGTCCTCTTTAAGTGTTTTTTGTGCAATCCCTACCCCCACCCCTGGGTTTTGTATCCTGTTTTCATGAGGCTTGGTGAGCCCGTCCTCCGCACCCCTTCCCCATCCTCTCCCCAGCGGGTTTTTGTGCCCACTTTTTAAGGTTTGGCGTCCCCTTTACCCCAGAGTTTTGTGTCCTCTTTCTATAAGGTTGGGTTTCTCTTCGTCTCCCTTTACCCCTGGGTTTTGTGTCCTCTTTCTACAGGTTTCGGTTTTTCTTTCCCACCCCAGATTTTTGTGTCCTCTTCTCTAAGGTTGGGTTTCTCGTCTATTTCCCCTCCCCCCCCGTTACGGGGTTTGTGTTCTATTTCTACAGGGTTCAGTTTTCTCTTTTCCACTGTCTATTTCTTGTCCTCCTCCTATCGCCCGTAATCTTTTCCCCTTACATGTCCTCGTTCCTCTGTCTGTACGGTCTGTGAGTTATCCCCCCACCGCTCCCTCACCCTCCCTGCTTTCATGTCCTATTTCTGTCAGAATCGATGTCTGTCTTTTCCTCGGACGGTTGCAGCTCCTTTTATATGAGGCTCAGCATCTCTTTTCTCCATCAGTGGTATCGTTACCTCCTTCAGGGTTCGGTTTTGTCTCTTTTTTTTTCGCCCATTCAGAATTTCGTGTTCTTTCCACGATGTTCGGTGTGTCTTTCCCAACCCTACCCCACTTCAACGGGATTTCATGCCGTCTTTCTACAAGTTTCGGGGTCTCTTATTCCCTTTGACATGGTTTCGTTCCTCATGGTGTCCGCCCCGCAAAGGTTTCTTGTCTTTCCCTAAGGTTTGGTGTCACTTCTCTCACTCCTCCCCTACTGCTGCTTTTTTTCTTTTTCTGTAAGGATCGGCGTATCCACCCCAGTCTCCTGGATTTCCTATCCTCGTCGTTCTTTCTTTTCCCACCCCAACCCCCAGTGTTTCATGTCAACTGTCAATATGGTTTGGCGTCTCTTCATACCCCCTCCGCCCCCTGCCCCCAGGCTTTCTTGCCCTCTAACTTTGACATTCATTGTGTGTGTTTGCATTCACAGAGTTTTTTTTGTGTCCCTTTCCTACAACTTCTTGTCTCTTGTGTCTGTCTCCATAGTGTGTTGGGTTTTCTTCATAGTTCTCAACACACACCCATCCCCTCCACCTCCTCCCCTCCTCCTCCCGGCCCTCAGGGTTTTGTCCCCTTTCTTTTTCATGTATCTCTTTACTCCCCGCAGGAATTTCTGTCCTTTTTCAATAAGGTTCAGTGTCTTCTTCCCCCTTTCCTCGCGGTTTGTGTCTTTCTACGTTTTTCTCCTCCTGCCCCCCCCCCCCCTCCCCCCCCGCCGCTCCCACTGTTCGTGTTTTTTTTGTAAGGTTGGGTGTTTCTTCTTCCGTTTTCCAATGTTTGATGTCTTTATTTCTGGAAGGTTCGTCTCTCTCTCTCTCTCTCTCTCTCTCTCTCTCTCTCTCTCTCTCTCTCACACACACACACACACACACACACACACACACACACACAAATACACACACACACACACACACACGCGCGCGCGCGCGCGCGCCCTTTCCCCCACAGGTTTCGTTTTCTCTTCTTTCTATAATGTTTAGTGTCCAAGTGTTCGGTGGTTTTTGTTTTACCCGACTCGGGGTTTCTTGTACAATTTCTGTGTGTTTATCTCTTTCCTTTTCTCGCGGGGTTTCCTGTCCTCTCTTAGATTTGGTGCCCTCCCCCCCCCCCCCCCTTCCTCCTTGCCCGCGATCCCTCCGAGTAATGTGTTCTCTAGGTGCACGGTGCGATGTCTCTTCGCCCATCTCCCTAGTTTGTTCTCGTTTCCCTTTTTGTGTCCCCTTTCTGCAAGTGTCGGTGCCCCGCGCCTCCCCCTTACCTCTCCACACACAGGTTTCATGTTTCCTTTTCTGTTATGTTCAGTGTCTATCGTACCTGTACAGCGTTTCGTGTCCTCTGCTTCAAGGTCTGGTGTGTCTTGCCTTCCCCGCCCTTCCCCAAGGGGGTTTCGGATCCTCTGTATATGCAAGGTTCGACGCCCCCATCCCACCTTCTTCCCACGCACATACTGAGGATTTCTTCTCTTTCTAAAAGGTTTCATTGTGTCCTTCCCCCCCCCCCTTCCCCCCCCCCCCTTCTTAAGTAGGGTTTCGTGTTCTATTTCCACAAGATTACGTGTTTCTTACCCTCTACTGGATTTTGTGTCCTATTTAAAGTTTTGTGTCCCTCCTTTTCCCGTAATTTGGTGTCCTCTTTCAGAATCGACGTTTCTTTTCATCCTAGGCAGTTTTGTATCCCCCCTCTTTAAAAGTTTTTGCTGTCTTTATTCCTGCCACAGAGTTTCATGTCCTTTCAAAAGGCCCTGTGTCCCCCACCCCTCTCCCAGTT
>JADBJO010000065.1:987226-989726 GCA_016801955.1 Conus betulinus
CACCCCCGATCCCCCAGATTTTATCTCTTTCTATAACATTCTTCCCCCGCTTTCCTCACGTCACTTTTCCTACCCTCTTCCTGCAAGGCTTAGTGTCTTTATCCCTCATGAGGTTTCCTGTCTTCTCTCTGTAAGGTTCGGTTCGCTTAGCTCGGCCACAAGGCTTAGTGTCTTTAGCCCTCCTCATGAGGTTTCCTGTCTTCTCTCTGTAAGGTTCGGTTCGCTTAGCTCGGCCACAAGGCTTAGTGTTCTTTATCCCTCATGAGGTTTCCTGTCTTCTTTCTGTTAGGTTCGGTTCGCTTAGCTCGGCCACAAGGCTTTGTGTCCCGTTCCTGTTTGTGTGAAGGTTGATGCTGTTCCGCAAAAAAACTCTTGCTACATGTCCTGTGTCCGTAAGAATCGGTGTGTCCTCCGCACCTGCCTATCCCCTACAGGGTTTCGTGACTTCTCTCCATAAAGTTCGTTGTCTCACGCACCCACGCTCTCCACACCAGGTTCCTTGTCTCATTTCTATAAGGTTCGGTGCCTGTTTACCCCATTGCATGTCCTCTTTCTATATAATTTCGTTTCTGTTACCCCCCCCCCCCCCCCCCACCCCCCCCCTGCCTTTCGTGTCATTTTTTTGCAAGGTTCGTTATTCCTTTCCAGCTCTTCTCTTGTGTCATCTTTCCATCAAGTTCGGTGTTTCTTGTCGCCCCCAAGAGGGTTTCGTGTCCCCTTTCGACATGGTTAGGGGTTTCTTTCTCTCCTCCACAGGGTTTCGTGTTCCTGTCTAAGTTACGGTTCTCTTTTTTTTCTCTTATAAAAGTTTCAAATTCTCTTTCTGTGAGATTCTGTGCCGCTGCTGCGCCTCCCCATCCCCCCCCCCCCCCCCCCCCCCAGCTCTGTCAGTTTCTCTCTCTCTCTCGCTCTCGTTCTCTCTCCTTCCTTCTCAGGGCTTTGTACTCTCTTGTTCTGAAGTTCAGTATCTCTTCTACCAGGCTTCGTGTTCTCCTCTTTCAGGTGTTGTGCTTAAACCCCCCCCCCCCCCCCCCCCCCCCCCCCCCCCCCTGTGTATTAGCTTTCTAGAAGAATCCTCTTCTATTATGTTCGGTGTCTGTTTCACCCCTGCTATTGGGGTTTTGTATCGTCAAATGCTCGGTGTGTCTTTCTTCTTCCACCAAAACTACCCCCCCCCCCCCCCCCACACACACACACACACCCACACCCTTCAGAGAATTGTGTCCTTTTCCCGTAAGGTTCTGTGTCTTCTTCCTCCAACAGAACTTCTTGTCCTTTTGTAAGATTTAGGTATCTCTTCTCCCCCACACCACACCCGTGCCTTTTTTTTTCCCTACGAGGCTTGGAGTCCCCCACTCAGCCCCCAGGTTTCAAGACCTCGTTCCACAAAGTTTCGGTGTTTCTCCGCTCCAGAATGTCTGACCTACAGTGTTATGTATCAGTTTGGCCACCATAAACTTTTGTGTCTTTTTTTTCTCCCTTCGTTCAGTGTCTTTTCTTCCGCCCGCCTTACCCCCCCCCCCCCTCCCCGGACCCCTCCCTCCCTCCCCCGCCCAAACCTGCCCCCTCCTTCCGGGGGTTTCGTGTCTTCCTTTAAGATTTGGTGTCTGTCTTCCATTCATCAGGTTTTGCAGTTTCTTTCTATAAGGCTTGGTGTAAACCAGCATTCCCTCTCCCGCCTGGGTTTTGTTACTTTTTTTACGGTTTGGTGTCCCCCCCCCCGCCTTTTTTTTTTTTTTTTTTTTTTTTTTTTTTTTTTTTTTTTAAAGGATTCCGGTCCTCTTTCTATAATATACAATGTGTTTCTTTCCCCAAACCACCAGGGTTTTGTATCTTCTTTCTATAATTTTGTGTGCCTCACCCTACCCCCTCCTCCCTTGGGGGTTTCGTGTCTTCTATCGAAAAGATTCAGAGTCCTTCTACCCCACCCACATGGTTTTATATTCTCTTTCTGTTTGGTTCAGGTTTTGATATTGTTTTCCTATAAGGTTCGCCCCCCCCCCCCCCCCCCTCCCCCATCCACCCAAGGTTTTGAGTCCTCTTTCTGCAAAGATTCGATGTCTGCCCTCCTCCGCCTCCGAGGTTTCCTTTTCTTTTTCTACGAAGTTCCTTGTGTCTTGCTCCACCCCCCTCCCCTCAGATTTCCTATTCCTTTTCTTTTTTTTTGATAGGTGTGGTTATCTTTCCCGCCTCCCCCTCCCCATCCGGGGATTTGTGTCTTTGTGCGATTCTGTCCCACCACCCACCCTCACCTTCTGCTTTCTAGTTCTCTTTTGTACAAAGTTAGGTGTATTTCGATTCTTTTCTTTTATAAGGTTAGCTTTATTACCCCCCCCCCCCCCCTCCCCCCACGGGTTTTGAGTCCTCTTTTTTTTAAGGTTCATTGCCTTCCCCCGGGCGCTGCATCTCCGGGTTTCTAATGTTCTTTCTGCAAGTTTCCAGTTCCAATCCCCACTAGCCCCTCCCTACTGTTTTTTTTTTTAGAAGGTTCGCTGTCTTC
>JADBJO010000065.1:992226-1032226 GCA_016801955.1 Conus betulinus
TATATATATATATATATATATATATTCACATTCTGTGGTGGAGCAAAATCTGCACGAGCATTCTCCCCTGGAGAGTGTCATGGCAGTCACAGTGCTACAGTTCCCATGCTCTTGCTGACACTGACATTTTCAGGTCAAACTCGACACATTGAGGGAGAAATAAAAATTCGGGCAGGGCATAAAAGGTCTCATATTTTACCTTGTTTGTTTGTGACAATACAGATGATCTTAAGCAGCTCCATTCTGATTCATTTTGTTCAACGACCCTCTTATGATGTTGAAAATGGAAAACGTGTACGTTTTAATATGGAAGTTGGTGAAATGTTCTAAATGTTGTTCATATGATGCACCTTGTTAACCAGAGTATTGTCTTGTGGCCAGAAAAAAAAAGAAAAACAATTACTAAAATCGGAACTGTTTTGCTTAATTAAGTAAATGAGATTTATTTACACAGAAAGTAACGAGTTAAAAGAAATACCAACGTGTCTGTCAACAGGAGCAAGAACTCCTGCTTCGTTGGCTGCGGAGAGGGTGACCAGGACACGTGAATTCAGCGGGTCACAAGCTCTACCAGCGTGTCGTCCAAAGCGGTGTTCACAGCACCTGCTTCTGTGGAGGGGGTTGACGTCTTTTTAATTTTAATGGTCTCCTCCCCACCCCCACCCCCCACCCCGGCCCCAAAGAGTCCGTGTCTTATTCAGTCACAGGATTCAGTCACTTAGTTTACATAATTAGTTAGTTTACATAAATAGTGTCCCCTTCTTTCGAAGTGTTCAGTATTTCCTTCATTTGACAGGTTTTTGTGTGTGCTTTCCGAAGGTTAGTGTCCCCTTCATTCACAAGCGTGTCTGTCTTGTTTCTTGAGGGTTAGGATTGTCTTTTCTACAGATTCTTTCTTTCATATGACCAGCATCTGTGCTCTGGGTTCTTGTGTCGGTCTTCTGTGGAACAAGGATACATGACGCAGGGTACCAGAGGGAGTATTTTCTGGGAGGGCGTGAAACATCGACTCGAAGTTTGCAGCTGTTACATGATTCAGTGATCTGGAACATGGACGCGTGTTTTCAGATAAGCTGGGTCTGGCTGCAGTGCTGTTGAGGAATGTTTTGGTCCTCCCGAAATGCTTCCTAGTGCGCACCTGGTACCTCCTGATCTGAGTATCCATAAATCCACAGATAGTCCGAGATGATAATCACGAGTCACCACATGGTTTCTTCCATAGGTATTCATAGCTTTCTTTCATTGGGTGTCGTCCATCAAATTGTAAGCAGTGTTCTCCGTTCATAGGATTCAGCATCATCTTGTTTAACGTTCTTTTGTGGTTGTTTTGAGGGATTAGTGTCTTTTTTCCATATGATTTTGCGTCATTTTACAGGCGTTAGCATTCACTTTCCTTTCAATATGGTGTCCTGCTATCACAGGTTTTAGTGTCCTCCTTTCATAGAGTTTGACGTCCTGTGTATCTAAGGGTTAGTGAAAGCTTCTGAAGGAGCTAGTGTCGTCTTCCCTCGGATTTAGTATTCATTCATGTTGTTTGGTGTCATCATCTTTTTGCAGGACTTGGTGTGATAAGCTCCAAGCAGAAGGGACGTCTTAGAATCAACACAACCATGACATCAGTGCCCGAACTGCGCGAACACCAGAACCATTGACAAGGCCCAAGAGGACTGCCCGACAGTCGGTGCTTCATCACGGTGGAGCAACATCCCGATGCCACCTACCAATCCGCCTTAGACTTCTGTGGGAAGAGAGTGAGGAAGAATGAAGACTTGTTCGAAGCAGGAATCTTGATGGGGCTTGCCAGTGCTGCTAAACAAGCCGCAATACTGATAAGAGAGAGCCCCCAAAGAAGAAGACGCTGGCTGCACTCGGAAAAGCTCGCAACAACGCCTGGTGGATCGCCCATAAATGTGCTAGTGAGCACTGGCTGAAGCTATGCCAGGGCATCCAGATCAACGCCGAGTGCGACAACATCCGCGTCATGTGCGAAGGCATGAAGAAAGCGTTCGGCCTTAGTGCCATTAAGATCACTCCTAAAATCTACGTCGGGGATGTCATCACCGACTGCAGCAAACAGAAAGATGGGCCGAGCGCTACCAGGAGCTCTATTCCAAGGAGAACGCGGTCACCACACGGCTTTAGAGACCCCCCCCCCCCCCCCCCCCCCCCCCCCCCCCCCCCCCCCCCCCCCCCTGCCTGCCATGGAGAAGCTCGACGCCCCGCCCACCGTTGAAGGACTCGATAGCCTGTGGTAAAAAAAGGTCCGGGTATCGACGGCATTCCGCCAGACGTGATCAAAGCCAGCAAGGAGAATTCTATTCTCAGGTCGCCTCCATGAGCTTCTCCGACAGTGGTGGGAGGTAGGAACCGTATCCAAGGACATGCACGATGCAAAAATCATCACGCTGTACATGAACAAAGGGAATTGCAGCGTCTGCACTATCGCAGAATACCCATCCTCAGCATTGCCCGTAAAGCCTTCGCCCGCGTTGTCCGCAACAGGCTGCAGCTACTCGCCGAACGAGTGTACCCAAAGGCACAGAGCTGCGAGGTCGACGGGATCGACATGAGATTTCCCTGAGGCAGCTGCAAGAGATGTGCCGCGAGCAGAGAGACGACCCTTGGTCATCGCCCTCATCGGTCTGACCAAGGCGTTCGACTTAGTAGGGCAAGCGTCTTCACCCAGCTACATCGGATTGGATGATTCCCCCAAGCTCATGAAGGTGATCACGTCCTTCCATGACAACATGAATTGCATTGTTCAATGTGATGGTTCATCTTCGGACCGCTTCCCAGTCAAAAGCGGTGTTTAACAAGGATGCTCACTCCGACACTCTTAGGCGTGTGTGTTAACCCTGCTGCTGCGATATGCCTTCCGACAGTCTGACAATGGCTTCTTTCTCCACACCAGGAGTGACGGAAGCCTCTTCAACTTGGCAAACCTCCGATTTAAGACGAAGGTGAGTAAAGTCCTCATCAGGGAGATGCTATTTGCAGACGACCCCACCCTCACTGCCCACACCGAGGAAGCGCTCAACGGCTCATCACCTGCTTTTGCTGATGTCTGCACCGAGTTCGGCCTCCATCAGCTTTAAGGAGACAAACATCATGGGTCAAGACAAGACGTCAGCAGCACTCCACGCATCTCCATCGGCGATCGCACCCTCGAAGCGGTCGACGGTTAAAGTGGGCTCCACCATCTCCATCAACCTCTATCAGGTCGCCGAGCTGAACATGCGGATTGGCAAGGCAGCAACAGCGATGGCCCGTCCAACAGAGTCTGGGACAACGTCATGCTAACGTCAAACACCAAGATGAAAGTGTACCAAGCCTGCGTGCTGAGTTCTCTTCTCTATAGAAGCGAAGCAAGGACCCTGTACTCTCGACAAGGACGCAGACTGAACACCTTCCTTCTGCGCTGCCTCAGAAGACTTGTGGGCATTGGTTGGCAGGACCGCATCACTGACGCGGACGTCCTGGCCCAGACAAGAATGCCTAGCATGTTCGCCATGCTGACACAGATACCTGTGTGCTGGCTTGGCTACGTCAGCCGCATCTACCACGGTCGCATCCCAAAGGACATGCTGTACGGCGAGCTGGCTACAGGCTCCAGACCCACATAACAGCCCGCCCTTCGCAACAAAGATGTATGCAAGCACGACCAGAGGGCAGGCAGCCTCGCCCAGCAGACCTGGAGACGGCAGCTTCAGATCGGATCAGCTGGCGATCCACTGTCAAGGCCGACATCAACTAAGCACAGCACAGCAGAGGAGAGGCCCAGAGGGAAAAAAACAGGCGCCGCAGACGGCATAGAAGCGCGTCGGCACCAGCAGACATTCATGACCAAGACTTCACCACCAGCAACTGCAACAGAGTCTGCCGCTCGAGGATCGGGCTCTTCGGCCACAGCAGGCGCTACAACTCCACAACTGACTGATCCACGGTGCAACACCATTGTCTCAAGACGGACGGATGCTATTATCATCGAGTGCGATGAGGCCCTCTTCTCTAATGGTTGGTGTCCCTTTCTTTTAGGGATTTACGGTCTTCTTTTTTGTAGGGTTATTGTATTGTACTGTTTTATGTTTTAAAGTGGCCATCCATAGAGCTAATAGTGGCTTCTGTCATAAGGGTTTACTTCTCTTCTTCCACCAGATTTAGCATCCCCCGTTTTTTCTTGGGGCAATGTAACTTGTTAGGGGGTTTTAATTTTAGTCTTCATTCACAGGATTTAAAGTATTCTTTCTTGAGATTAAATGCCTTTCACTGGCTTTTAGTACCCTCTTTAATTTCGCCGTTTATGAACTAAAGGCCTTGGTGTCTGCTTTGCATGATATAATTCTTCTTTCTCATGGTTTAGTGACCTATTCTTCAGAATTTAATCTAGGGGCTTTTCTTTCGGCAGGCCAGAAAGCGTGAGCACTCTCCAAGAATCGGAATTAGCCTACTAGACAACCATTGTGCAACGTCTTCCAGGACAATTGCCATCCTCGCCTAGAACGTACACGTCTCAGGAAGGGATTCACATGGCACCACCATCCAAGTGCTATAATGACAACTCACGATGATGTAAGTGCAAATTTGGTACTTTGAAGCAGTTCTTAAGCTGGTGCAAATTTGGTACTTTGAAGCAGTTCTTAAGCTGGTAAGTTTTGCTTTTGCAAGGCATGTGATAAATAGGCAGAGTAGGTAGGTGTAGTTATAACTTGTTTGATTTCAGGACTTGGTAGAGTTTGCTTTTTTTTTTCAAATGGATTCTTGTACCCCATCCCTTTTATACGTTGTAGAGTGGAACTCTAACTCTCTCCCTCTCTCACTCCCTCATCCCTCCATTTTCCCCACACCACCCTTCCGTACCTTGCCACCTTTTTTCCTGCGCCATCCTTACCGACTTCCTGACTAATCGGTTACAGGGAACTCGGCTGACAGCTCTTCAGTATCAATGCTGAGGAAAATGTTTCTCACCTTTTTCAACCAACAGATCATAATTGACGTCAAACGCATGTTCTGGAACAGGGAAAAGGGGAAGACAGTTGTTAGGAATTCTGAAATGGTTTCAGCAACAGTGCAGAGATTTTTCATCGTGGGTGAGAGATGAAGAAATGAGGCATGATGGAAGATTATGCAGTACCATTTGAAAAGGGGGTGCTAAACCTGATGAAAGAAGAGAGCGTATAAACTTTAATTAAATTAGATTAAATTAAGCGCACGCGCACACACACACACGCACACGCACACACACACACACGCACACACACACACACACACGCACACTCTCTCTCTCTCTCTCTCTCTCTCTCTCTCTCTCTCAAAAAAATAAATCTCCCCACAAACACCACCCCCTCCACTCTGCCGACAGACGTGAGTACTCTAATCGTTTTATTTTACAAGTGTAGAGATTGTGAGCATATGGATTGGTAAAAAAAATAACCATTTGTTGTAAAAAGGACAGAAGCGCACAAACGTTAAAAGTCAAATTAGTTTAATGAAGTCTATATTCAGAAGTATTTGCACAAGAATTCACTTCTTAAAAATGTTTGTTTACATCAACAGAGGCAAAGAACTCCTGCACCACCGGCCATGGAAAACGGAGACGATGAGTGAACTGGAGGAATGCAACCTAGCACTAGGATAGTTGACGCGGTGGGTCTTGTGCTTAAATCTTTTTCTTATTCCGTCTCCTGCACGTTTCTAATACAGCCCCCCCCCCCCCCACACTTCCCAGTTTTTTTTCATATTTTTTTTTGTTTAGTAGACTAGAATCTTGTTTTTAAATAGAGTTCGGTACCTGGTCCTGTGGGGAGGTTCACCATGTGCTTCTCAGATGGGTTGCCTTCATTTCCTGAGGATTCGATTTTCTTCCTTCACAGTGTTTGTCTTTTTTCAGTTGTTTGTCTCCTTCACTAAATGGGTTTAGTGTCCTCTTTGTTAGGGTTTGTCTTTTTGATTCACAAAATGTAGCGTTTTCTCTTCCTGTGTTTCAGGCGTCTTTCTAGCGTTTAGTGTCGGTCGTTCATATGCCTTATACAGTTGTTCTGGTTTCTTATGTCAATGTTCTGTGGTACAAGGACACAAAACAGGGGGTACCGGAGGAAATATTTTCTGGAAGGGCATGAATGCCTGACTCCGCGCGCTACGTACAGGTCTCCTGTTTCATGGATCTGGAACATGGACGCATGTTTTCAGATCAACTGGGACTGAACTGTAGAAGTGTTAAGGAAGTCCGCAGAGCTCTTTCAGAAATATTCCGAAGTGCGCACCTGGTACCTCCTGATCCGAGTGTCTTTTAATACACAGAGATCTGTGGCAGTGCCGACATGGGGACCGTTTTTTTTGTTTACACCGTTTGGCGTCGTCCTTCAAGTAGTATTTAGTGTTTTTTCTTTTATGCGCATAGATATGCTTTTGTTTAATGCTCTTTTTATAGGGTTGAGGAGCCTTTTTAAATAGCCAGCATTGTCCTTCTGGACGGCCTGTTTTCCTCTGTTCACTGACTTTACTATTCTCTCCCCCTAAGGTTTTAGTCTTCTCCTTTCATGGCAGTTAGTTACTGTCAGACGTTGGTTATCCATGCATGCATGCATGCACGCACATACACACACGAACATGACGTCTTTCCTCCGCACACAACTGCATCCACTCCATACACATAAGGCGCAAACAAAGGTCAATTTTGATTCATCCCCTCCTTAATCTTTTAAAATCCCATGGGGGTTTCTTTACTCTGGCATCAATCAAAGCTTATATATTTTCATTATCTGTCTTTCAGCTGGTGCAACCAATCAAGCACGCTTTTTTTGCGCTCAATATGAATGTTGCAGGTTTACTCACTGCAAGTGTCCACACACACTCTCTGTGGTGTCCGGAACTGACTTCCTCTGTGCGGGGATCCCATACTGCCCACTACTTATCACATCTACTGGTCGGCGACAAACTTTTGCCCTACCTGGATCTTCCCGCGGATCGGAACTTGGACCGGGAACGCGCGCAGCCCCCGGCCATCCACCTTAGTGCCCGATCTCCATTCTCTTCTTTCCTCTACCGCACGGGGAGTCGGCCCCGGGCTTGAGTACCGGTCATTCAACTACAATTCACATACTTCTGTATGTGTTAGGCCTCTGCCTTTGTCATTGGGCACAGTCCGCCTCTTCTTCATCTAAATCATCAGTTCCATTCTCAGAGTGCGCACCGATACAGGTCAATGCCTGTTTATATTCAAATCGCGTGAACAGTGTTAAAAATTTCACTCAAACCCTGGGCCACGTTCAGTCAATACGCTCCCTTGTGTCACACGACTAACCTATAGTGTAACGCACGAATCAATAATCTTTTTGTTAATCTGTACTGTCTCATGTAATCGCGTAGCATACGAAATATCGCTCCGCATTACATGACAGTTACGCTTTTCGTACGGTGTAGTTTCATATTTTGTAGCGTTTAGCGTCATCTTTCCAAGAGGTTTAGTGCCCTTTCATATGGTGTTTTTCTTGGGCTTAATTTCCTCTTTTCACAAGGTGTAGTATCCAACGTGGTTGAGTGTCCTTTTTAAGATTTAAATGTTCTCCTCTTTAGTTTTTTTTTCCTCTATAGGGCTTACAGTCCTTTTTGTCGATGTTTATTTTCTTCCACTTTAGTTGGTTTTAATGTCCACCTCTCGTACAGTTTAGTGTAAAATTTCAGACTGATAAGAGTCCTATTTCCTAACAATGATTTCCGTGTTGTTTTATTTAGGGCATATGCTTCATTCACAGGGCATAGAGTACTCTTCCCAGTGTTAATGGTTTGTTTCGTAGGCACAGATGATGTTCCCCGCACAGTGTTCGTGAACTTTCCTCCTAGGCTGTAGTCTCGTCTTCACAGGACTCAATTTCCTCATTCTCACGGTTGAGCAATTTGTCCTTCGTCAGATTTTTTTTTAGTTAGACCATTAAGGGTGATCACTCTCCGTGAATCGGAACCAGTCTACCCGCGGACCATTGTACTACGTCTTCCAGGACAATGACCATCCTCACCAAGGGTATGCAAATCTAGAGTCTGGTTATTACTAAGACCGTCACTGTGTTCAACGCGGCAGTACTAGAAACTCTCAATCTTTCCCCGTGGATGCATGAGGCCAGGGATGCCCCACATTCTGTCTGAACTGATCAAATCACCATTGACAGTCCTTGAACAGGACATTGGCCGAAAGTTGAAGATTGTCCTTAGCCCTTCAGCCAGCGCGGGCGAGTGGAGTAGACGACACAGCATGTCCCACAGGAATGCCCAGCCATGCTGACCTGAGAGATGGTGTCCGGCCAGAGGTACGGTGGCTGTGTGGGTGCCTTGGGGTTCTCCAAAGGACAGCCGCCGAATTCATCTGATGAGTCTGTCACAGAGACGGGACCGAGACGAATCGTCCAGCGCTTCAAGCCAGACTGCACCAGGCACAACATCGCCTTCAGTGGTAAGTTTAAACAGCTTTATTGAGAACAGGTAGGTTTTCAAAGGGATCAAGTGATAGGGGGGGGGGGGGGGGGGGAAGAGTTTGCAACGTTGAAATTGGTCAGTTTCAAGAGCGGTGCAAGAAACATTTTAGAGATATGAATGGGTGTGAAATGGAAAATTGCTTGTTTCCAAGTGTCCATTGCGTCTTTTTTTTTCTGCTTAGAGTGTCGGCATTCTGTATTTCACAAAACCGACTTTTCTTTTACAGTGGGTGACAACATTTTGGGAAGCTCGGTAACATGCTTTTCTCTCTGGTCCTGCCCCCCGCCCCCCCCCCCCCCCCCCCCTTCTCAATCCTGTCCTTGCTCCGTCTTATCGAATCTTCCCCTACTACCGACATGTACACACACACACACACACACACACACACACACACACGACACGCTCGCTCGCACGCACGCACGCACGCACCCACGCTCACACTACGAAGCAGGTCTTGCATGAACATCCTCTTATACAGAATGTCACTCCAGTCATACAGCCTGACTCCCCATTAACTCGCCCATTCCGATGACTGGGGCACTCGCCCACTAAGGGTCTCTTTGTAGAAAGGGAATCGCAGTTCAGGCGACCCGGACAAATCGCAGCATTTGCAGAATTGTCATTATAATGATCAGAGATGATGAGAATCATAAGGGTGTCACTGAGAATATACTGTTCCTAGACTCCACACAGGGATGTTTGAAAGTATTACTAGCGTTTACTAAGCCTAGAAGGTAAGAGCTGCATGCAAAATTACTCGGTAGGTTTGATGAAAAAAAAAAACACTTTACTTCTGTTCTCTTCATGTGAAACTAATCATGATGGTAGTTTCGGACATTCCATCTGAACCCATAGCACTCTCAACTTTGTTCAGGAGCCGAACATCTTCCACCAGTAAAAGGCCGCTGATGGGATTCGACCCTCCAGCTCGTAGCCGTACGTCTGAGACACTGCTGCACTTTGATGACAGGTCGTATACAAGGTTTTCAAAGATTTTTTTATTTTTTTTTCCCCTTTAAAGTAACTTATGGAGGCGAAGAGAGATGTAAGATAGACTAATACATATCCACTACACAACTTTTGAGACCAGCTCATGCTAAATATTAAATAATTAACAAAACATCGAAATCAAATCAACAACTCCAACCATACGCAAACAAAAAGGGATAGGTTATCTGAATTTTGCATTCCGATTGTTAATTCCATCAGTTCGGATTAAAGATTTTTTTTCAGAACATTCAGTAGTCTTTGCTGGGTTTTATTCTTAAAGGGCATATGTATGTTCGCCACTGCAGATTTGACAGAAGTACTCTTGTTTCAGGGCTGTTTGAACAGTGACAGGAGTACTGCATGTTTCAGGGCTGCTTGAACAGTGACAGGAGTACTGCATGTTTCAGGGCTGCTTGAAGATTTGACAGAGAGTACTCTTTGTTTCAGGGCTGCTTGAACAGTGACAGAGTTGTACTGTGTTCGCCACTGCAGATTTGACAGAAGTACTCTTTGTTTCAGGGCTGTTTGAACAGTGACAGTAGTACTGTGTTCGCCAGGGCTGATTTGAACAGTGACAGGACTCTTTGTTTTCGGCTGCTGCAGATTTGACAGAGTACTCTTTGTTTCAGGGCTGCTTGAACAGTGACAGGAGTACTGTATGTTTCAGGGCTGCTTGAACAGTGACAGGAGTACTGTATGTTGCAGGGCTGTTTGAACAGTGACGGGAGTACTGTATGTTTCAGGGCTGCTTGAACAGTGACGGGAGTACTGTATGTTTCAGGGCTGCTTGAACAGTGACAGAAGTACTGTATGTTTCAGGGCTGTTTGAACAGTGACGGTAGTACTGTATGTTTCAGGGCAGCTTGAACAGTGACACATGTGCCAGAACTGTCGGCAAAGGATTCGTTCAGCATTTGGACTGGAACCATCACATCAGCCGACCTGGTGTCTCGTTCTTTGGCATTCATCGGTTTCCTGGGCAACCGTTGCATTGGTAGCGAGGTAGAAAAAGACAGTGTTAAACACAGGGTCAGTTATCTCTCTTTATCCGTCTCTCTCAGTCGGTCGGTCTCTCTCACACACTCGCCCTCCCTCGCCCTCTCTCTCTCTCTCTCTCTCTCTCTCTCTCTCTCTCTCTCTCCAAACACGCGAGCGCAAGCGCGCGTGTACACACACGCATACACACACACACACACGCACACACACACACACACATACACGCACACACGCACGAACACACACACACACACACTTTTTCAACCAACAAACACACATGCATTAACACCGACCTGAGACAGCTGGAGATAGGGAAAGAGGCTAAAGTATATTGAGATCCTGATACCTGCTGTAAGAACAGTGCGCAAAATAAGACTGTTGGTTAGAGAAACGGGGGCAAAGGCGGTAGGGACAAAGTTGGAGGCGGGATGGATGTCGAACATTTTTGCGCTTCGTTTCGCATCCATGGAGTATCGGCGCGTGTGGATTCTCTCCCCTGGCTTAAGTTATTAAGAAATATATGATACTCTGTATTACATAATACACACGCGCGCGTGGGCGCACGCGCTACACACACACACACACACACACACACACACACACAAAGGTGAGAGGCTGAGAAACGTTGATCTTTATAATTTTAGTGAAGTTAGTGACATACCATGCGTTGCTAAACGTTCCTCCACCGAATATCAATCGACCACTTTGCTCATAGCAATATGTCTTAAGCTACGTGAAGCCTAAAAGAGAGCCTAAAAGGATACTACCCAATGTTTTCTGATGGAACATTGTTGAAAGCTTTTATGTTGTTCATGTAAAATATTGTATGAACCTAACTATTCTTAGATTGCAAGATAGCAGAACGCAGATACTTTGTAAAATCAATCATTTTGCTGAATGTTAGTGAAAAAATGTTAAATGTTAGCGAATCGCCAAATTAAAAAAAAAAAAACGTGGACAAACGAATCACAAGACAAAACTCAACGCGTTTCGCCCTCTTAGGTCTTCAGGCAAAATACAAGATAGGCGTTGGAACTAGATTTCACGTCTACCTTGCGCTGCAGTGATTGAAGATAAGTGATTGCTCGTTCATTTTCGTTGTCCTTATTGTTTTGTATCATGCCTGAAGAAGACCTAAGAGATCGAAACGCGTCGTGTTTTGTCTTGTGATTCGTTTGTCCATTTTTTTTTTTTTTTTTTTTTTTTTTTTTTTTTTGCGGTTCGCAAACATTTATTTCAATTTTAGAGTTCTTCCCGTAGTCGTCTCACTTTGCAACTAGATCTGAATTTTAGTGAGTCGGAATCATTTGCGCAGAATAGTCAAAGGTCACAGAAAATACTGATGTTTTTGTCAACAGGGGCAAGGCACTGATGCATCAACGACCGTGGGAAAATTGGGAGCAGCAAGAATCAACTCGGGGAAGGCAACAGAATACAAGGAGAGTGGTGGCGAGCTTTTATTTACTCCTTTTTTTTTTTTTTTTTTTTTTTGCCCCCATCTTCTGTGCCATCAAGTGGCAATGCACCCATACTGCTCACTCCGATACAGACACAGTCCGGGCCCGGGCCCGTTGCAGCCCCGGCACGTCGTCCACAGGGAGCAATCAGTATGAAGCCGTCAAGTGGCAAGCCACCGGAGGAGGCGCTGCACTGCTGCCGAGTCACTTCGGTGGTGTTCAGTGGCTCCTGTTTTGATCCAACATACGCAGGACACCATCTACTTAGTCGCAGAGCCGGCGTGAGTGAGCTCTCCCTCAGGAGAGCGCCGACACGTTCGTCTAACAACAGTCCCAATGGACTCGCCAATACTTGTGACCCCGTCGGCATCAAAACAAGGCTACAGATGTGGAGAGGACATCGAAACTGAGGTCACCATAAGAACAGGACATGAAGGGCCACAGAAGTTGAGACCTTTATAATGCTAATCGATGAGAATGAGGATGATGAAAATGATGCTACGGATTTCCGTTCCAGTCTGAGACTGCATGACAGGGCTGTACTCTGCGCTTATTTTTATGATATATCCTGGTGGCAACCAGGCCCGAGAAATACAGACACTGCAGTGTTCGTCAAGAAGTTTGAACAACACTGTCAGAGACGTATCCATTAAGTGGATGAGACTTGACTGTGTGGCCCCCGGTTTTCCCAATTGAGTAAACTCAGATCTGGGTGGGAGCCGATTGGGGCAGAAAAAAATCCTGACTGATGGGAATCGAACCCACGACCTGCCAGGAGGGAGACCGCGACGCTAACCGCTTGGCCACGGCGGCTGGTTACTTTTCTTTTATCCGACACTTCAAGTGTTGTGCAGGGTCAAAATATCTCATAATTATGTGCTGTGTGCGGCTCTGCAAGACCCTTTTATCTGAAACTCATGGATCCTATTCATCCTTAAGGGCTTCGTCTATGTCTTGGAGCATTCCGCACCACCCTTCTGTACAGCCTGTATGCAGAGGCACGTGAATCCTCATTATCCAACTGCAGGCTGACACTATCCTTACTGTCTCGGATTGTTCTCTGAACCAGAAAGCATTGCTTGTGACTACGTTTTAATCCTCACTTTCAAAGTAAATTTGAAGAAAAGCCCATCTGCATTCCTATGTTTGGAGTTCGTATGCAGCCCATGCGCAAAATGCAGGTCTTAATCTAGGAGTTGTCTGACTTCTCCAAGTTTCCAGATAAGCATCCATGGACCATTTTCACATCAGAAACACGCTTTGATCTTGCTGCTTTTCGCAAGAATCTACCAATCTACCAATCATCAGGTATACAAGGCAGTGTTTGCCGATCTCTGTACAAACTTCCCATCTTTCAGACAATGTTTACTGATTGTTCAAAGTCCGATGATGGAGTGACTTGTGCAACCTATTGCCCAACTGTTCCGTTTCAAATATTACCAAAGCACATTCCGTCAGATAGTTCTGTTTACTCTGCTGAAACTAACGGCTTTGGTTCTAGCACTGAAGATAATCATTTGGCTATAAACAAGGGACTTCCTGATTTTGTCTGATTCGCAGTCGGCTTTGGAAGCCGTAGCTGGCTGTAACCTCCATCACCCTGAACTTTTATACTCTTTAAAACTTCTTACCTCTTTGAAAGTAGAAGGTCACAATATTATTCTAACTTGGGTTCCTGGTCACGTTGGCATTCAGGGAAGTGAAAAGGCTGATCGTTTGCCAGGAATGCCCAGAACGAAGAAATTGCCCAGCATATCTATCGTCTACTCGGATTTGAAACCAAAGCTTAATGGTCATATCAAAGACCTGGTAGGACGACTGGAGTATACAGACGTATAATGAACTTGTCCAGATCCGACCAAACCTGAGTGTTCCTCTTATCTACCTCAGGTGGTCGCAAAGGAGCAACAGTTCTCTGCCGACTGCACGCTGGCCATTCGTTTGTAACTCATTCGTTTCTTTTAAAGAGTGAAAAAGCTCCATGGTCCATTCCATGTCATATACCATTCACAGTGAAACATTCTTTTAGAGTGTTCGGACTTGTATGGCTTGAGACATAGGCATTTTACAACGGACTCCATGAAAACCTTTTTCAGAGATGACCCACTTGATGTGATCTTCAGATATTTAAACAAAATTTCCGTTGTGTTTTAGATGTATTTTAAAGGGTTGTGTGGATGTCTTCAGCACAGTGACAGCCCAGACATGGCCCTTGGCGGCTGGCTGGGCGATAAGCAGCATCACCCTACCTTTAAGAGGGTTTGCCATTTGTTCTTGTTCGTCTTTTCCTAGGAATTCTTTTTTCACAGGTTTATCGCCTTTTTTCCGGGCTCGGTGCCTCTTTCATAGAGAAGTTAATGTAATTTTTATCTAAGTATAGTGTTCATTCGCAAGTCTTTTTCTTTTCTGGCTTCAGTGTCTCCTTCATTCAAAAATTTGTATGGCTTTTCTCTCTGGGCTTAGAGTCGTCTTTTCTAGGATTCGATGTCTATTTCATTTTCAATATCATGAATGTTTATATAGAACCTATCCACGGAAAGACACTAAGCTCTAAGCGCTTCACAATCCACTCTCATTTTTCATATGGCCATGACGAAAAGACAGTTTCGAATGTCGGTGTTCTGGGGAACAAGGATACAAAACGGGGAGTACCAGAGGGAATATGTCCTGGAAAGGCATGGAAGGCTGACTCGAGCTAAGGAGCAGGTCTTGTGAATCAAGGGATCTGGAGCATGGACGCATGCTTTCAGATCATTTTGGTTCGGGCTGCAGAGCTCTTGAGGAAGTCTTTGATCCTCTTCCTGAGATATTTCCTAGTGCGCACCTGGTACCCCTGATCAGAGTGTCCTTTATCCACAGAAAGCCTGACATGGTAATCACTTGGCATGTGAATCTTTTCACAGCTTTCAGATTTCACAAATAATTCTTAGCGAGTTCGCCAAATTGATTTTTAATGAGCTCACCAAAAACAGTGACAAGAATTACAAGACGGTTTTAATTTCCCACTGTTAAGGGAGCTGGTGGTCATCTTTCAAATAGTAAAAGTACTGTCGACTTCCTGTGATAGCATTTGCTATCCTTTCCATAGTGTTCTTTCACAGGGTTTACTGTTCTTTTCAAGTGGCTAGTGCAGTCGTTTTAGGCATAAGTTTCCCCTTTTTAAAGGTTGTAGTGTTTTCGCTGTATAGACATAGCATCTTCCTTTCCAAGGGTTTAGTATTCTCGTTTCTTACAGCTGTGGACTTCTTTTATCGGTTTACTGTCTTATTTTGATAGGTTTTATTGCCTTCCCTCAGACTTTATCGGAGCAGTTGCTGAATGCCATGAAACTGGTAGAGAACTCCGAGTGACTCCCCATAAACAGTTGAGTATGTCCAAGGGAGTCATTAGATGCCTAAATCTGATTGTGTCTCAGAGACTGAGATAAAAACAGAACTTGAATCTCGAGGTGTATTTCCAACGTGTGGAGGGTCACAGTTCGTAAAGGAAGAGAGAGAGTGAGTGAACACCCTTTTTCTGAAGTTCTGTATCCCTTCATTGGCTTAAGTCATAAAAGTGGGTTCTTTGAATGTGTGCATTCAACTTGGCAATTTGGTTCCGTCTCCGATGCGGTTCTTCAAGTGCCAGGAGATTGGGTACGTCAGAATTTGCTGTTCAGGGAGGAGGTGTGTGGTGAAAAGTCGTGACCATTCCGATTCCTAAGCCTGGAAAAGACCTTTCCAACCTTTCAAACTATTGTCTGATAGCTCTGACAAGCTGCCTGTGCAAGCTAATGGAAAAGATGGTCAAGCCCCATCAAATCTATAAGCTGGAAACCGATGACTTGTTGGCCAGTGCAGGTTCCGGAAGTACTGCTCGACCATTGATCATTTAGTCCGTCTGAATACCACCATCCACAACGCGTTCAATAATAAACATTATGTGGTTGCTACCTTCTTGGTCTGGAAAAGGCGTGTGATACCACTTGGAAATCTGGAAATCTTTTAGACCTCCATAAACTTGTTTTTTGTGGTTGTCAGCCTTTATTCATTCAAATTTTTCTAGCTGATCGCAGTTCCAAGTCTGTATTGACATCACGCTGTCGGACATCCATGGGCACAAGTTGAGTGTACCTCAAGGGAGCATTCTTCCTTTGGCTCTGTTCAGTATCAAAGTTAACGACATTGTCAGTTAAGTAAACCGGGTTCCAAGTCGTCTCCGTTTGTTGATGACTTCGCACTCTATGCAGTTGGAGCCTCTTATGCCAGCATTCAGCGTCGACTCTCAACTTTGTGTGGATAAGATTTGAAAGTGGGCCGAGGAAAACGGGTTTAGCTTTTCAAGCACCAAAAACACAGTGCCTCCCATTTTCACAATTTTCGTCAATTCTTTGCTGATCCTGAAATTCGTCTGGATAAATCCACCAGTCCAGCTGTAAAAAAAAAGGAAAGTTGTGGGTGTTTTTTTTTTTTTTTTTTTTTATCAGAAACTGAACTTTTTGAGTGTGGATGGGGCATTCGAATGTAATCCAACTCTCAAAAATTGCTCGTTAGAAAGCACTGAGCATTCAGGAAGTTTTGGTACACATGGATTGGGGAGCTGGTTAGAAAACTCTTCTCCATTTTTACAGGATTCTGATCTGCTCCAAACTGGATTATGGATGTGTAGTTTAAGGGTCGACCAGACCTTCTGACCTGAAAAGTTTAGACCCCATCCACCATCAAGGGCTTTGACTCTAATTGCGTTCCGCACCACCCCTGTTTATAGCCTGTGTGCAGAGGTAGAACCATCCCTCTCAAACAGTTGGCTTAAACGTGCTTTAAACTACACGTTGAATCTCTTTTCTGAAACCCCAAAACTCTGTATAATTATGACCGTGTTTTTGACCCAAAGTTTCAAACGAAATTTGACGGCCATCCCAGTTCCATTCACCCTTGGAATTCGTATGCTTCCTCACTTGAACATTGTAGATACAGACCTTTGACTCGTGTTTGATGTATCGAAGTTTCCGGATAACCCATCATGGACTTTCTCCTCTCCAGAGATCCAGTTGATTAAGCCTCGTACTGTAAAAATTCCACTAGTTCCGTGGAATGCGTGCCGTAGAAGTCCTTTTTCGCCAAACTGTGTTTAAAGTTTCCATCCTTTAGAAGAATTTCCCCGACGGTTTCAAATCTGAGAAGGGGGTTACCTCAACTGTGCATTATGCAACAGGTCCTTCTCACAGATGTTCTAAACACAATCCTACTGACAGCTACATCTGCACTGCTGAGTTGACAGCCTTGGTCATGGCACTTGAAATAGTCTCTAAATGAAAACCCAGACTCCATCATTTTGTCAGTGTCACTTTCTGCTTTCAAGGCTGTTGCCAGCCGTAACCTCAAACTCCCTCAACTGATAAAATTGTTCAAACTGTACACCTCTCGAAATTAGTTGGGTATAACATGATTTTTGCTTGGGTTCTAAGACATGCGTGTAATTGAGGCAACGAGTTGGTTGATCAACTTTCCAAGAGCGCACAAGAAAAGATAATCGGATTGTCTGTCCCTCACACTGATATGAAACCCAAATCCCAGACTTGTGTCAAAGACCTCTGAGAAGAGAAATGGAACATGCAGACGGATGAAAAAAAAAATTAAAATCCGTCCAAACCTGAAAGAGTTTTTTTTTACCATTTCCGGAGGTGGCCGTAAAAAAATGTCTTGTGCTGTTTGTACACAGGCCACTCTTTTCACACCCATTTTTTGTCTTTTAAAGGTGATGAAGCTCCGTGGTGCATTTCATGTCATGCACCAGTCACAGTTGTAGTGGCATGCTCTTTTAGAGTGTTGGGACCTGCATGATGAAGGACATAAACACTTTGCAGCAGACTCCGTGAAAAGATTTTTTAGAGATGTCCCACCTAATGTGATCTTTGAATTTCTGAAAGAGATTAACAATTTTCATCTGATCTAAGATTTCACAAAGAAATGTTTTTAAACAAAGTTGCGGTTGTGTTTTTAAATGTATTTTAAAGGGTTGTGTAGATGCTTTCAACGCAGTGACAGCCCTGACGTGGCCCTTTGCGGCTGGTTTGGCTATAAGTAACATTACCATACCTTTCAGATAGTTTAGCATTTTTTTGGTGTTTGTTTTGTCTTTTCCCAGGAACTGGGGTCTATTCTTTCACAGGTTCATCGCCTTTTTTTTCCAGGTTTGGTGCCTCCTTTGTACAAAGAGTTCAATGTAATCTTTAAGTATAGTGTTTTCCTTCATTCACAGGTCTTACTCTTTCCTGGCTTCAGTGTCTCCTTCATTCAGAGATTTATATGGCTTTTGTCTTGGGCTTAGAGTCTTCTTCTCTAGGATTTGGTGTCTATTTCATTATCATTATTGTGGATACTTATATAGCACCTATCCACAGAAAGACACCAAGCTGTAAGCACTTTACAATCCACATCTTTTTTTTAATATGGCCATGCTGATAAGACAGCTTTGAATGTTGATGTTGGGGGACAAGGACACAAAATGGGGAGTACCAGAGGGAATGTGTCCTGGAAAGGCATGAAAGGCTGACTCGAGCTATGGAGCAGGTCTTGTGAATCGAGGGATCTGGAGCATGGACGCATGCTTTCAGATCATTTTGGTTCGGGCTGCAGAGCTCTTGAGGAAGCCTTTGATCCTCTTCCTGAGATATTTCCTAGTGCGCACCTGGTACTCCTGATCTGAGTGTCCTTTATCCACAGAAAGCCTGACATGGTAATCACTTGACATGTGAATCTTTTCACAGCTTCCAGATTTCACAAACAATTCTTAGCGTGTCAGCCAAATTAATTTTTAATGAGTCCGCCGAAAACAAGGACAAACGTTACAAGACGGTTTTAATTTCCTATTCTCAATGGATAACCTTGTGGGTAACCTTTCAAATAGTGCAAGTACTCTCGACTTCCTGTGATAGAATTTGCTATCCTTTCCTTGGTGTTCTTTCACAGGATTTAGTGTTCTTTTCAAATGGCTAGTGTAGTTGCTTGTAGCTGTAAGTTTCCCCTTTTTAAAAGTTGTAGTGTTTTCGCTGTACAGATAAAGCATCTTCCTTTCATGCTGTGGACTTCTTTTATCGGTTTATTGTCTTATTTTGATAGGTTTTAGTGCCTTCCCTCATAGGCTTTGTCGGAACAGTTGTTGAATGCCATAAAACTGGTAAGAGATGTAAGAGCGACTCCCCATTAACAGTTGAGTACGCCCCCAAGGGAGTCATTAGATGCCCAGATCTGAGATGCGTCTTAGAGACTGAGATAAAAAAGAACTTGCAACCCAAGGTGTATTTCCAATGTGTGTAGGTAAAAGTTCGTAAAGGAAGAGGAAGAGTGCCCACCAACACCCTCTTTCTGAAGTTCTGTATCCCTTCGTTGCCTTAAGTCGTCAAAGTGGGTTCTTTGAATGTGTGTAATCAACTTGACATTCCGTTTCCGTCTCCGATGCGATTCTTCAAGTGCCAAGAGATTGGGTACGTCAGAATTTGCAGTTCAGGGGAGGAGGTGTGTGGTGAAAAGTCGTGACCCATTCCGATTCCTAAGCCTGGAAAAGACCTTACCAACCCTTCAAACTATCGTCTGATAGCTCTGACAAGCTGCCTGTGCAAACTAATGGAAAAGATGGTCAAGCCCCATCTAATCTATAAGCTGAAAAACTGACTTGTTGGCCAGTGCAGGTTCCGGAAGTACTGCTCGACCATTGATCATTTAGTCCGTCTGAATACCACCATCTGCAACGCGTTCAGTAATAAACATGTGGTTGCTACCGTTCTTGGTCTGGAAAAAGCGTGTGAAAACACTTGGAAATCTGAAAATCTTTTAGACCTCCATAAACTTTGTTTTCGTGGTTGTCAGCCTTTATTCATTCAAATCTTTCTGGCTGATCGGCAGTTCCAAGTCTGTATTGGCATCACGCTGTCGGACATCCATGGGCACAAGTTGAGTGTACCTCAAGGGAGCATTCTTCCTTTGGCTCTGTTCAGTATCAAAGTTAACTACATTGTCAGTTAAGTAAACCAGATTCCGAGTCGTCTCCGTTTGTTGATGACTTCGCACTCTATGCAGTTGGAGCCTCTTATGTATTCAGCGTCGACTCTCAACTTTGTGTGGATAAGATTTGAAAGTGGGCCGAGGAAAACGGGTTTAGCTTTTCAAGCACCAAAAACACAGTGCCTCCATTTTCACAATTTTCGTCAATTCTTGCTGACCCCTGAAATTCGTCTGGATAAAATCCACCATTTCAGCTATTAAAATAGATCTCTGGGTGTTCTCGTTTTTTTTATTATTTTTTTTAAAATCCAAAATTGAACATTTGAGTGTTGAATGGGACATTTAAATATCATCATCATCACTGAAAGAAACTGCTTGTTAAAAAGCACTGAGCATTCAGGAAAGTTCTGGTGCACATGGATTGAGTTGCAGACTATAAAACTCTCCTCCAATTTTACAGGGCTCTGATTCTCTCCACACTAGACAATGGATGTGTAGTCTAAGGGTCAGCCAGACCTTCCGACCTGAAAAGTCTAGATCCCATCCACCTAGGGCTTTGACTCTGATTGCATTCTCCACCATCCTTGATTATAGCCCGTGTGCTGAGGCAGGAGAACCAGTCCTCTCAAACTGTCGGCTGAAACCTTAAACTACAAATTGAATCTCTTTTTCTGAACCCCAAAACCCTGCGTTTGACCGTATTTTTGACCCATAGACCTTTGACTTCGTGTTTGATTTATTGAAGTTTCCGGAGAACTTATCATGGACCCTCTCTCCAGAGATCCAGTTTGATTTATCCTCATACCATGAAAATTCCACTGGCTCCATGGAATGCGTGCCATAGACGTCCTTTTTCGCCGAACCGAGTTCAAAGTTTCCATCCTTGGGAAAAAATTATCCCCGACGGTTCCAAATCTGAGAAGGGGGTTACCTCAACTGTGTATTATGCAACAAGTCCTCACAGATGTTCTAAACACGTTCCCACTGACAGCTCCATCTACACTGCTGAGTTGACAGCCATGGTCATGGCACTTGAAATGGTCGAAATGAAAACCCAGACTCCATCATTTTGTCAGTGTCACTTTCTGCTTTTCAAGGCTGTTGCCAGCCGTAACCTCAAACTCCCTCAACTGATAAAATTGTTCAAACTGTACACCTCTCGAAATTAGTTGGGTATAACATGATTTTTGCTTGGGTTCTAAGACATGCGTGTAATTGAGGCAACGAGTTGGTTGATCAACTTTCCAAGAGCGCACAAGAAAAGATAATCGGATTGTCTATCCCTCACACTGATATGAAACCCAAATCCCAGACTTGTGTCAAAGACATCTGAGAAGAGAAATGGAACATGCAGACGGATAAAAAAAAAATTAAAATCCGTCCAAACCTGAAAGAGTTTTTTACCATTTCCTGAGGTGGCCGTAAAAAAGTCTTGTGCTGTTTGCACACAAGCCACTCCTTTTACACTCATTTTTGTGTTTTTAAAGGTGATAAAGCTCCGTGGTGCATTTCATGTCATGCACCAGTCACAGTTGTAGTGGCATACTCTTTTAGAGTGTTGGGACTTGCATGACGTAAAACATAAACACTGTACAGTAGACTCCATGAAAAGCTTTTTCAGAGATGTCCCACGTAATGTGATCTTTGAATTTCTGAAAGAATTAACATTTTCCTTCTGATCTAAGATTTCACAGAAGAAATGTTTTAAACAAAGTTGCGGTTGTGTTTTTAGATGTATTTTAAGGGTTGTGTGTATGTCTTCAGCGCAGTGACATCCCTGACGTGGCCCGTTTTGGCTGGCTTGGCTATAAGTAACATTACCATACCTTTCAGATCGATTGACATTTTTTGGTGGGTGTTTTGTCTTTTCCCAGGAACTGGGGTCTATTCTTTCACAGGTTCATCGCTTTTTTTTTTTTTTAAAGGTGTGTTGCCCCCTTCGTATAAAGGGTTTAATGTAATTTTTATCTAGGTATAGTGTTTCCTTCATTCGCAGGTCTTACTCTTTCCTGGCTTCAGTGTCTCCTTCATTCAGAGATTTATATGGCTTTTGTCTTGGGCTTAGTCTTCTTCTCTAGGATTCGGTGTGTGTTTTCATTATCATTATTATGAGTGCTGTATAATGCCTATCCACAAAAAGACACCAAACTGTAAGCACTTTACAACCCACAATCATATTTCATATGGCCATGATGAAAAGACAGTTTTGAATGTCGGTGTTCTGAGGAACAAGGATACAAAACGGGGAGTACCAGAGGAATATGTCCTGGAAAGGCATGGAAGGCTGACTCGAGCTATGATGGAGCAGGTCTTGCGAATCAAGGGATCTGGAGCATGGACGCATGCTTTCAGATCATTTTGGTTCGGGCTGCAGAGCTCTTGAGGAAGTCTTTGATCCTCTTCCTGAGATATTTCCTAGTGCGCACCTGGTACTCCTGATCTGAGTGTCCTTTATCCACAGAAACCTGACATGGTAATTACTTGGCATGTGAATCCTTTCACAGCTTTCAGATTTCACAAATTCTTGGCGAGTTCGCCAAATTGATTTTTAATGAGCTCACCGAAAACAATGACAAAAATT
Organism: Conus betulinus; assembly: GCA_016801955.1. NCBI lineage: Eukaryota > Metazoa > Mollusca > Gastropoda > Neogastropoda > Conidae > Conus > Conus betulinus. The sequence continues at coordinate 1,014,699 of JADBJO010000065.1, forward strand.
ACAAGACAATTTTAATTTCCCACTGTTAAGGGAGCTGGTGGTCATCTCTCAAATAGTAAAAGTACTGTCGACTTCCTGTGATAGCATTTGCTATCCTTTCCATAGTGTTCTTTCACAGGAGTTAGTGTTCTTTTCAAGTGGCTAGTGCAGTCATTTTAGGCAGTTAAGTTTCCCTTTTTCAAAAGGTGTAGTGTTTTCGCTCTGTAGACATAGCATCTTCCTTTCCAAGGTTTTAGTGTTCTCGTTTCTTACAGCTATGGTCTTCTTTTATAGGTTTACTGTGTTGTTTTGATGGGTTTTAGTGTTTTTCCCCTCATACATACGGTTTGTCGGAACAGCTACTGAATGCCATAAAACTGGTAGAGAGATATGAGTGACTCCCCATAAACAGTTGAGTATGTCCAAGGGAGTCATTAGATGCCCAGATCTGAGATGCGTCTCAGAGACTGAGATAAATGCAGAACTTGCAATCCAAGGTGTATTTTCAACGTGCGTAGGGTCACAGTTCGCAAAGGAAGAGGAAGAGTGCACGCCATCACCTTCTTTCCGACGTTCTGTATCTCTTCATTGCTTTAAGTCATCAAAGCGGGTTCTTTGAACATGTGCATTCAACTTGACATTACATCTCCGATGCGGTGCTTCAAGTGCCAGAAAATAATTTGCTGTTCTGGGGAGGAGGTGTGTGGTGAACATTCATGACCATTCCGATTCCTGAGCCCGGAAGAGACCTTGCCAACCCTTCAAACTATCGTCTGATAGCTCTGACTAGCTGCCTGTGCAAGCCAATGGAAAAGATCAAGCCCCATCTAATCTATAAGTTGGACACCGATGACTTGTTTGCTAGTGCAGGTTCCCGAAGTACTGCTCGACCATTGATCATTTAGTCCGTCTGAAACTACCATCCGCAATGCGTTCAATAATAAACATTATGTGTTTGCTATCTTTCTTGGTCTGGAAAAAGCATGTGATATCATTTGGAAGTCTGGAATTCTTTTAGACCTCCATAAACTTTATTTTCGTGGTTGTCTGCCTTTATCCATTCAAAACTATCTGGCTGATCGGCAGTTCCATGTATGTATTGGCACCACACTGACGTCTATGGGCACGAGTTGTGTGTACCTCAAGGGAGCATTCTTCCTTTGGTGGTGGTATTCAGCATCGGAATTAACGACATTGTCAGTTAAGTAACCGGGGGTTCCGAGTCGTCTCCGTTTGTTGATGGCTTCGCACTCTATGCAGTTGGAGCCCGTTATGCCAGCATTCAGCGTCGACTCCAACTTTGTTTGGATAAGATTCGATAGTGGGCCGAGGAAAACGGGTTTAGTTTTTCAGGCACCATAAACACTGTCTCCATTTTCACAATTTTCGTCAGTTCTTTGCTGATCCTGAAATTCGTCTGGATAAATCCACCGTCCAAGCTGTTAAAAAGAAGGAAATTTCTGGGTGTTTTTTTTTTTTAACCAAAAACCGAACTTTTGTGTGTTGTTGGATGGGACATTCAGATGTAATCCAGCTCTCAAAGACTGCTTGTTAGAAAGCACTGAGCATTCAGGAAGTTTTGGTACACATGGATTGGGGGAGCTGGTTAGAAAACTCTTCTCCATTTTTACAGGGCTCTGATCTGCGCTAAACTGGACTAGAGATGTGTAAAGTGTCGGCCAGACCTTCCGACCTGAAAATTCTAGATCCCATCCACCATCAAGGGCTTGATTGCGTTCCGCACCACGCCTGTGTGCTGAGGCAGGAGAACCATCCCTCTCAAACTGTTGGCTGAAACGTACCTTAAACTACGTGTTGAATCTCTTTTCTGAAGCCCCCCAACCTGTATATGACCGTGTTTTTGACCCAAAGTTCCAAAAGAAATTCGACGACCATCCTTGGAAATTCGTATGCTTCCTCACTTGAAAAATGAAGATAGACCATTGACTTGCGTTTGATTTATCCAAGTTTCCTGATGACCCACCATTGACTTTCTTCACTACAGAGATCCGGTTTCGTGTAGCCTCGTATCGTAAAAATACCACTACCTTCGTGGCGTACAAGTCCTTTTTCGCCGAACTGTGTTCCAAGTTTCCATCCTTCGGAAGAATTTTCACCGACGGTTTCAGATGTGAGGAGGGCGTTGCCTCTACTGTGTATTGTGCAACAGGTCCTCCTGAGAGGTGTTATAAACACATTCCCACTGACGGCTCCATCTACACTGCTGAGTTGACAGCCTTGGTCCCGGCTCTTGAAATAGTCTGTAAATGAAAAATAGGTTTCCTCATTTTGCCAGACCTACTTTCCGCTTTTGAGGCCATTGCCAGCTGAAACCTCAGACTCCCGCAACGGATGAAATTATTCAAACGGTACACCTCTCTGAAAATCAGATGGATGTAACATAGTTTTTGCTTGGGTTCTAAGACATGCGTGTAGTTGAGGCAACGAGTTGGTTGATCAACTTGCCAAGAGTGCACAAGAAAAGATAATCAGATTGTCTATCCCTCATACTGATAGAAACCCCAATCCCAGGCTACGTCAAAGACCTATGGCAAGAGAGATGGAACTCGTAGACGCTTGAAATCCGTCCAAACCTGAAAGAATTTTTAACATTTCCCTAGGCGGCCGTAAAAAAAAAAGTCTTGTGCCGTTTGCATACAGGCCTCTCCTTTTACAACCATTTTCATTTTTTGAAGTTGATGAAGCTTCGCTGTCCATTTCATGCCATGCACCACTCACTGTTGTAGTGGCATACCCTTTTAGAGTGTTGGGACTTGCATGATATGAGACATAAACACTTTACAGCAGACTCCATGAAAAGCTTTTTCAGAGATGTCCCACCTAATGTGATCTTTGAATTTCTGACAGAGATTAACATTTTGCATCTGATCTAAGATTTCACAGAGGAAAGGTTTTCTAACAAAGTTTGTGGTGCAGTTTTAGGTGTATTTAAAGGGTTTTGTACTGATTTTTTTTTCATGTAATGACATGTGAGTTGACTTAAATTTGATATCCGTGATATAGCTCTTTGCGGGCTATTGGCAACATTACCTTACTTTACCATACCACACCTTACCTTTTGTCTAAAGGGTTAGTGTCAGCTTGATTATAGAGCTAAATGCTGTCCTTCCGTAGTCATTAGTGCAATCGTCTTTCAGAATGATAGTCTTTGTTGCATAAGGTTGATGCCTTTTGTAAGGCTGTGGCCGCATTCACAGTCTTCACTTCCCCAAGTTTTGATATCTTCTTTTTGTCATAGACTCTACTGTCGTCTATATTCTCAGCGAGTATGAATGCCATTCCTAGGCGTTTAGTTTCTACTGCCCATGCTTTAGAGTATTCTCTGCCAAGATTTAGCGGCGACTTCTCGGTCAGAATGTAATCCGCGGCTTCGTTTGTGGCAGGTCATAAAGGACTGTCTTCGAGAATCACAACTGCTCAACCACGAGCCGTCACACTACATCTTCCACAGCCACCTCCATCCTCACCCAGGGCAAACGACTCCGGGGACGAGATACTACCAAGATCGTCTTCCGGTTTCACAGCGTTACTACAGGCTTCCAGAGAACCCGTTCTCGTGGGATGCGGGAAGAATGGCGACTTCTGCTGGACCAACCCACTGCAGGGACTGGAGGATGCATTCACAACGGCAAGGGACAGAAGACAGGAAGCCTTGCCCAGAGAACAGTGAAGGGCTTCGAAAAGCCAAATTGAATGTTCTTGCTATAATCAGCATTTTGTAGTGTGTGTGTGAGTGTGAGTGTGTGCGCGCGCGGTGTGTGTGTGTGTGTGTGTGTGTGTGTGTGTGTGTGTGTGTGTGGCATTGCATAGATCCTGTTTAAATCCATCTGTTTCAGCATGGAAAGACGGGTTAGTGGTCATAGTTTTCACTTTTTATTTTTCTTTCCTTAATATGGAATCAATTAAGATATGGTGACAGCCCTGAAAAGAACCCCCCGCCCCCCCCTCTCCGAATTCGACTACGTTGTAAACAGAATGAGGTAAGAATGAAATCTCATGTGTCTTTGATACGAAATGACTATTCTATAAAAGTAATGAACAACATTATGATGGATGGTAGATGTGTAGCTATGTGTATTAACATGTTCGTTTATGCACGGACGGGCGAGTTGGGGTGTACGTGTGCTTGTATGTAAGTGCTGGTTTTGTCTCTCTCTCTCTCTCTCTCTCTCTCTCTCTCTCTCTCTCTCTCTTGTGAGCGAGTACGTGTATGTGTCCCGTTACCTCCTGGCTTCTTGTCATAAATTTTTTTTTTTTCGCCTCTCGCCTCTCTCTCTCTCTCTCTCTCTCTCTCTCTCTCTCTCTCTCATCCTCTCCCTCCCCTCTCTCCCTCTCTTAACTTTTTACTGCTGGAATGATATGTTATCTTCGCCCATGGTGACATGGCTATCATTATGCTTTGCCTTCTCCATTTGTGTTTTATTTTCATTTTCCTCTTGCATTTATAATTGATAGTTTTGCATTTCCTCTGTATATCTTTATTTGTTCGATGGTTATCTTTACAGTGTGCTCTTTCCTGCAGCCCAATATCACCTACCTGCCTCCCTCCCTCCCAATCTGTGAACGGTTAAAAAAAAACTACAAACACCGGAGTAAGTGCAAAATATATTTCGCTTTATTTACAGCTTCACTTGCAACCATGGACCGAACTGAAAGAATGAAAACACCGAACTTAAAACGTAAACTGAATTAAAATCAAACACTAAGCCTATTTAAAATGCACGGGTTTTTACAGTTCATGATTCAGTAGCTGAACATGATCAACACACACAACCACACCCCTATACCTGAGCACTAGCGCGCATGTGCACAAGCATATCTTCCTGAACAATAATGACGGCAGGCCCGTCAATGACGGCGATGAAAGAATCAAAATAAAAGAGAGGAGGGAGGAACCGGGCGTGGAAAGGGTGGGGAGAGGGAGGGGGAAGAAAGAAGGGTGTAAAGGGGAAAGCCTCAAGTTTAACTTGGTGAAATTCAACTATAAGTATACACGCACACACACTCGCACGCACACACACACTCGCACAAAACACACACACATTCACACTCACACATGACACATACACACACACACACATTCAAATTTAACCCGGCAAACATGACTGTAAACATAAAAAAACACACACACACACACACACACACACCATGTTTAACTAAGGAAAATCTGACTGTAAGCTTTAAAACACATACACGCCCAAATACATACACACTCGCGCACACACTCACACACGTACACATATACATACACTCACACCCACAAACACACACACACACGCATCCACTCACACGCGCGCGCGCGCGCACACACACACACACACACACACAAACCGGGGCTAATCCCAGACCGGGGCTAATCCCATTCAGTCCAGCCGGGTACATTGTTTTTAGTTTGTACCTCCAGTATCTTTCCCTCTGCTTGCGCACTGTATGGGCTGCTGGTCCTGCCGCCCCGATCTGCTCAATCACGGTCACTGTCAGGTCGTCCAGATGGTGGTCTGTGCTCTGGAAGTGACGAGCGACCAGCGTTTCCCTTTTGTCCCCCTCCCTGGTCGTCGCTTGTCCTGGGGGGTCCCATGCGCTGAGCTTTGATGTCTGAACGGTGACTGTGGAATCGTTTCTTGACCGCCTGGGCTGTCTCACCCACGTACTGGACATCTCTGCAGCGCGCGCAGTCCACTCTCTCTCTCTCTCTCTCTCTCTCTCTCTCTCTCTCTCTCTGTACTCCTTCCGCTCCTGCGTCTGTCTTTCATTTCATTTTCTTATTTTTTAACCACTTTTGCATGCTTCTACATATATTTTCTTGACTTGGTTTGCATTGTTCACCCTACTCGAGGCGAGGACTGGATGTATAAAAGCACACCAGTGCTATTTTGTATCCTCGTAAATAATTGTCCCCCCCCATCTCTCTCTCTCTCTCTCTCTCTCTCTCTCTCTCTCTCTCTCTCTCTTTCTCTCTCTCTCTCCACATACATACATATGCCATTTAGATGTCTTTCAGTGGTGTTGTACGAGGTATTCTATCTTGAAGTGAAAAATCAAGGGTAAACGTAAGGTGTTCTCTGTGCAGCCTGGTTTAAATTGCAATAATTTGTGAATAGTTTAGCAACCGTTCTTACCTGCTTTCGTTCGGGATGCGTTTCTGTTTTGTCGTTGTTTTCATCTCTTTCTGGTGTGATATAATGTGTCCAAGATATGATTTCCGCTATGAGTGTGTGTGTGTTTCAATCGGTCGTGTGTGTGAAAATGGGTATTTGTGCAGACCATCGTCACTTACACGCATTCATGGGTACAGCTGAAGTTTTGTTTACTTGCAGAATGTAGCTCAGTCTGTTAAACCGGCACCTATGCAATGAATCGGCCACAAATTACAATGATCCACGATGAGAAATACCTGAAAATCATGTGCACTGCCTTATAAATAGTAGAAACAGTCCTGGCGCACAGCGTTTAGAGAAACTGACGTAGTCGTGCGAACTAGCACTAGGTATAATGCAGGTCCCATAACATGTTTTTTCTAAAGGTTATAGGCCTTGACTAAGAATGTTTTTTTTTATGCATATAGCGTTCTAAGCAATCGAGGACAAAAAATCATGATTGTTTCACTCAGCGACCGACATTCCACCCTTAATACCAGGAGGGATGGGAAGGCTGTAAATGGACAACTTTCATTCTCTATTCTATTTTCACGCAGGTGAAGACACGGATCAACATGTTCTCAACAGACCCTAGAATGTCGTCTCCATGTTGCAGACTATGTAGGCCCCATGCCCTGCCTTTCATTTCCCAACCAACTCATGATCCCATTGTCGAATGTAACGGGGAAGGAGAGATACATGCATTCATTTTTTCATAAACTCTGAAACGATGAAAGAAATCGTAGTGTTTCAGGTAAATCAAATGGTGCAAAAAATTTGGCCCTCAATGCAAGAACTTCATGGACATGAATCGCAACAGTGTTCAGGAGCTGTATGCTGATAGTTTCCAGCTGTGATGTGTTCACACCCTGCCCGACAACTTCAACATAAAGAAGTGCCGTGTACCTTCACCTGTATTTTCCACCTGTGACCATCTTTTGGGAAAACGGGGGCAGCGAATTTGCTCTGCTTTCTCGTCTCCTTCATCTTGCTGGGGAGTGGCTTGGTTTAAGTGCAGTTTTCTACACGCAAATAAAAGGAAACCATCAAGGTATTTGTTTTTCAGCTTAGTGTGCTGTCTGTGGTAGACTACATGTACAATGGTTCTTGTGTCTCCAAGATATCATTTTTAGCTGGTTATAGCTTACAAAGTAGAATATATATTTTTTCTATAAAGAGCTGTGCAAAATTCAGGAACTATTTCTCATGTCCCAGAAAACCCATAACTTTTTTTTTTTTTTAGTTCTTTTCAAGTCTGATATAAGTCCAATCAAAGTTTCAATTGATTTTTCAGGATTCAAAGGCTCTAAAGGTACCTTGACCATTATCAAAAGAGAAGAAAACAAATCGCACTCCATATTTCTCTTCTATTTCTGATGTTGCTACTAACTTCTGCTGCTCCATCGTGTTTGCATGTCTCGCATGCTATTTGAATGTATACAATCACATTACTCATACGTAAGTACAACTTCAAAATCTGTTTTAATTTGCCATCAAAGTATAAAACATCTGCTTTATTTAGACTTCATTGACGTGCGACTGGAAACCCAATAAACTCTAATAGAGAAGTTTGATGGTAAAAAGACGGATGATAGCTCGTAGAAGAAGAGAAAAAGTCACTGCTGAAAAGTTCTATTTCTTGCTGACAGTTGCTTTATCATGTCTGCTTCGTTGTAAAGTGAACGATTTGTAATGACGAAACGGAGAATTCGGGAGGGTTGTAAAGGTAAAGGCTGAAACGCCAGGGGTATGGAAATGGGGGGAGGTGGGTGCATTTCTTCAACACGGTGCTAAGCCTAACTGGATTATGACAGCCGTGTGCCAGCTCACTGTTTATTTCTTTCTGTCTTCAAGACCTCATCTCCTGTTGCCTCTCCTTAACGTGCAGCAGACTGGTCCTGAGCATCGCAGCGGACTCAACTCAAAAACTCCCTCCTGAATCTGGTTCCAGTGAGGCAGTAGAGAAGAAAATTCACTGAACTGTTGGTGTACCACAGAAGTAAGACCACCACATAAGCCAGCCGCTTTCTGGCGACTGACTGGGGATCCTGAATCGCGTATGCGTACTGGGTATTATTCCACAAGAGCCAGACACACAGGTATGGTCAGAAGCAGGAACGTGCAGGATAAAATCAGAATCATGACCGAGGTCCTGGAAGCAGTTTTCTTGCGACTGTCTTTGCCGTGAGCAGCATTACCGGAGACATTGTGAGCAGCCAGGGAGGCTGTAGACGTAGTCTTAAAACAACGCCAACGATAGGATGACGTCACACACGACCAGAATGGCAAAAGGCAACAGGGAAGAGGCGCACATGTCGACCGATGTGAAGACTCGACGGTAGAACTGTGCTTAACTGTCAGAGACAAATACACATGTGTTCTTTGATAGGCTCATGCCCACCAAGAAGTGAGAATGGAGGACAAAGGCAGTGGTGACGAGAGCCGCGATGGCGACCCACGTTCTTTGCACCGTGCACATCGCCCGCACCTTGTGCGGCCAAATGACCGCCACGGTTCGCTGCCCTGTCACACCCGTGACCACCCCAGGCAGAGAGAGTGTTGCTGACGTACACCACCATGAAGTAACGAATCTTGCACGTGGCAGTGTGCAGTGTTTGCAGGTCCACGTAGAACAGGTAGTCTGCCCATCGAATGAAAATACCGGTGTACAACAGAACCACTTCCGACACGGCAAGGGACATAAGAAAAGCATGTTGAGAAGAGTTGTGGTCCTTGATACGACGCATGACGAAGATGGTAGAGATGTTTCCGAAAGATCCAAGGACAAGGAGAAATACGGGGTACACTTTGCATAGGAGCAGGGCCGCTTGGTACTCCGCGAACTGGCTGAGGTCAGTGTCTGGCCCGAGCGTAGGTCCAGTGTCATTTTCTGCTCTTTCTGTGATGCTATTTTCCATATTTCTTCTTGCTTAGACACTCCTGTAAACGTTCAGTATGTCGGAGTAAGTGTGCGCACACACGCGCGCACAAACACCACCACCACCACTAACGACAAAACCATGAATGTTTGTATGGACGCATCACCACCACCACCACCACCGACAACAATACAATACAAGAACATGTTTAGTTAGGCATGAGGTTAAGTAAGTACTCTGCAGAATGAAAGATGAATAAAAGATTTACCATTTACTATGAATATGCCTATTTGCACACTCTGTCTGTCTGTCTCCCCCCTCCTCCTCTTCTGTGTGTGTGTACGCTTGCGCGAGTGCGCACGTGCACTTGCGCCAGAGTGCTTACCTACCTGCGCATATCCTTATATCGGATTTTTGCCAAATCGAAAATAAGTCAATATTTCGATGTATAGTTGTTAAAGAGATTTAAGCAGTGGCTGCGCACTTTCATCGTAAAATTTGTGACCATTTTGCACCAAAAGAAACAAGTTGTCTCCTGTCTCCTCGTTACACGGTTTGTCTACCTTCTGGCGCATCAACACCCCCTCCGACCAGATTCTGTCTCGGAGGTCAGCATGGAACGGATGGTCCTGTAACGTGTGCATGCTGCCCTCTCTACCCGCCCACACCGGCAGGGAAGGGGATGGGCGGATCTTCAGCTTACAGTCCATGTGACTGAAGTCTTGCTTGTGCTGTGCAAAGCCTGAAGATGGCGACCTGATCACCTCTGCCCAGGAGACGCATGATGATACTTTCTACCATTCGACTCGTGAAGCTTTTCCATCAGGGTCTTCTCCTTATGAAGCGTGTTCACTTACTGCTCCCAGCTGACACTGACTGCAGTCTGATGGTTCACAACGCTTCAGTTCTGTCGGTCGTTGCGTTTGCATCAACAGCCCGTAGTATGCTGTTCTTGATCAAGTCACTGGCAAGCGCGATGATGGCGTAAAGGATCACGTACCGACATAAAAAGGGAGATAATTTCACCGGCCATAATTAAGAATGGTCATGGACACTTAACGTAGCACACGGTCCAGAAATCCGCTCCAGGTGTTGTATAATAATGATGATGGTAATGTAATTGTAACACTACTACTACTAAACAGCAAACAAGTGGGGTAGTCTTTGGTCCCATAAGGAAACCTAACACAGTAACTTTTATTCAAGACTGGCACAGCCTTTTAAACTTGAATAAAGTCAGACAAATACAAAGACGAACAATCTAATAGTGGGGGAAAAACAAAGCGCAGGCCAACAACTAAATTGTCTTCATGAACTTTGAACTTAAGGAAGGGGGGGGGGGGGGGGGGGGGGGGGGGGGGCAGGAGGTTGAAGAGGTTGAAGATGTAAAAAAACAGATGTAAAAACTGGGAACATGAAATTAAGAAAACATGAAAACTCTTCACTGGCTGCATAAGGGAACCACCATCGCAATCCCTTTTAAAGGCAGATATATTTGTATTGCCTGCTCCGAGGCCTTTCGTCGCTGGGTCGGAAACTCATCAGGGAGACACGGCTGGCTGTATCTGCGCTCCCGGCGTCAAATACTACTACTACTACTTCTGCTACTATTATATATATATATATATATATATGTATGTATGTATGTATATATATATATATATATTATATATATATATATATACAAATATATACAAACATACATACATGCGTATGTACATATGTACGTACTTGCATACCATTCTACTTGATGCATTCTGCCACCAACATAAAAATATACATACAAAAATGCACTTAGCAAGTTATGCATATACAAACGGTCAAACGAGCACACCCATATACACTTTTCTTAACAGTAATGGATACACAGACACATGCATACTAATCACACTATCGCACAGGTGCAGTGTGGTGAACACTGTTTGAATGGACAGTCCATACTCGGACGTATTGCCGAGATAAGAGTTGAGTTTTAAGCTAAACATAAAAGAGGCAAGGGAATCGGAGCAAGATCTTTGTCCGTTAAGTCGTAGTTCAGATACGAGATACCCTAAGGAGTCGACTGTAAGTGGAAGAACGAAGCAGGCGGGACGGAATGTACATTTGGAGGAAATCGGAAAGATCCTCTGGTCCAGTGCTACTGACAGCAGGAAAAAAGTCAGAATAGATAGCTTGTAATCTATTCGGTCACAAACGGGTTCAGGGGATGGGCCTTTTACCTTCCACCTTTCTATTAGATTTGAAAGGGTAGGCTGAGTGGCCATCTTTCGGATAAGAATGAAACCGAGATCCTGTGTGCTGAATGCGTTTGGTGCACGTAAAACAGCCCATGGCATGAAGGAGTTGTCTTCAACTGAAAAATCTTCGGAAAGTCTCCACTGCAGTAGGCGAGCAGGCACAGAAGCAGGCGGGGGAGAAAAGATGACGGCACAATATGACAGCGCAGTGTAGCCTGGGGAGTAGCATGAATTTCACACAGGGGAATACTTTGTGACGATGAAAGTGTACTCCTTGCTGTTCAATATGATGCTGAAGACCATTATAAACCACCAAACAATGGGTCACACTCTACCTTCGACCATTCCTGTCATGGTAGGTTGGGTTTCCGTAGGCCATCCGTCCATCAGTGTAGTATTTAAGTGGGAAAATATTTTTTCTGACCTATCCGACGGAAGGGGGTAGGTGGTAGACGAATCTTAGCTGCCCCCATACAAAACTGTCTGCCAAAGAATTGGTGAATATTAGAAATTCTGTAAAGTCAAACATGACGAACAAACAGAACAACACAAGTTATTGTCGTCTGCCATTTTGTCGGCATATGGATCAAACGAGAAACCTGTGTGCTCCATTCTGATCTAATACCTTCTGACTCTGCTGGTCACAGAGCACAAGACTAATGATGTTGCTATCACATACAGTAACTTAAAACAGATGTTCTACGAAGCGAAACTGGTGGGTTTTTTTTTCCCCTTTTTTATGACTTGTGAGTTGATTTTAACGTGGTGACAGCCCTGATACCCTCTGCGGTCGGCTGGGCTATAAGCAACATTACCTTACCTTACCCTACGAAGCGGAATCTCCGCCAGTCAGGATGGTTATCCACTAGTGGAAAAGGGGAGAAAAATGCGGCCATTTGTAAAATTGGAACCATGGACTCAGGATTTTCTCTCGCTCCCAAAGCACGTGCATTTCCATTGAGCCACCTTTCTGCCTTCACGACTGATGCCTGGAATGAAGCCGATGACGAACAGACTGGCATGGAAGAACGTAGGGAGGCTGAATACCTCTCCTCGTCTTTAGAGGATTGCTTGTGTGAGGCATGTGTGTCTCACGATTTTCCGGTCCAGACCCTTGGGAAGGTACAACAGGAGGGTTGACGCCCAGTATGTATGTGGAGAAAATGGCCTGGAGAGATAGTGTGGATGTTTGGACTTGCCAAAACACTTCTGCTGTGTAGCGCATGATCCGAGGACAAGGAGACAGCTGTGAAGACCCTCGGGCTGTCCACGCTGTCTGCGGGCCCTGTGACACAAGGAGTCAGCTGTGAAGACCCTTGGGCTGTCCATGCTGTCTGCGGGCCCTGTGAGACAAGGAGTCAGCTGTCAAGACCCTTGGACTGTCCATGCTGTCTGCTGCGGGCCCTGTGAGACAAGGAGTCAGCTGTGAAGACCCTTGGGCTGTCCCTGCTGTCTGCGGGCCCTGTGAGGCAAGGAGTCAGCTGTGAAGACCCTTGGGCTGTCCACGCTGTCTGCGGGCCCTAAGGAGTCAGTTGTGAAGACCCTTGGGCTGTCCACGCTGTCTGCGGGCCCTAAGGAGTCAGCTGTGAAGACTCTTGGGCTGTCCACGCTGTCTGCGGGCCCTGTGAGACAAGGAGTCAGCTGTCAAGACCCTTGGGCTGTCCCTGCTGCTGTCTGCGGGCCCTGTGAGACAAGGAGTCAGCTGTGAAGACCCTTGGGCTGTCCCTGCTGTCTGCGGGCCCTGTAAGACAAGGAGTCAGCTGTCAAGACCCTTGGGCTGTCCACGCTGTCTGTGGGACTTATCAGCAGGGGACCAACGTTAGCGTCAGCCTTTGAACAACAGCAGAATTTAGGATGGCATGACTGGCTGGTGTTCTCGGTTCAGTGCTTCTGTGATTCACAGGTTAGTACAAAGGACAGAACGGTGACGTTATGGTGTTGAACTTCTTAGTAGTAGGAGAGGACAACCATGCCCATTATTTGTTAAAAAAAAATCTCTGGCGCTGAAGACAATTGATGACTGGTACAACCCCAGACTGTGGACTCGCATCTTTACGGATGGATCCTCAGACGGAGCAGTGAGGAACAGGGAAGAGGCATTGTCATCATCCACAAGGATGGAAGACTCACCCCAGGGATCTTTTCAACTGGAAGGATCTCCAACCATAGAACGGTGTCGGCAGTACCTCCCATGCTTTCTTTCCTTCCCATGCAACCAAAAAAAAAACAAACAAAAAAAAAAACCACCTTCTTCGCGGACTGCAGATCTTCGCAGATGAGATTCAGAACATGAGAAGTGAACAGCCACTGTAGAGCATCCAGACACCCACCATGAACCCTCAGAACAATTCACTTTCACACTCCACTGGATTCCATCCCACTGTCGGGTTTCAGGAAACTACAAAGGCTGATGCTCTATGACAATGACAATGGTTTATTCATGTAGGCCATGGGCCCCTCATGGAGGGGAAGGTGAACACAGTTACTGTGCTTTCATTTTTTCCGTGATCTGGAATCCAATCCCGATGCAATTTCTTGTAACATATTGGTGATCTTTATTTCTAACGTTTGAATATATACAGTCCCTCAACCCCTCCGTCTTCCAACCTTGTGAATGCGCTTTGTAAAGCTTACCACAATAAACGGCATTACTCATGCTCTAGGAGGACAGCAACACAGTGGATCCGTTCAGCCACCAGCAGCCTATAGAGAGGTTAAAACTCTCATGCACAACCACTGCCGGTCCTAAAGAAGGATGGGCACAGACAGTGGTGTAGACTCGATCCACCAACTCCACAGAGAGGCACCAGCACGCAATCCTTTCCAGATAAAGACTGTCCACTGCAGATGACTAAATTACTTCCAACAACAAAAAAAAAAAAAAAAAAAAAAAAAAAAAAAATTGTCTAATGTCCACGCAGCACCGGACTACAGACCTCATAACACATTCTTCAGGACTGTCCCACTGTGAGATTCTGTGTCACAAACCCACCCAGAAGGCGCGGAGCTGCTGGCGCAGCTTTAGGGTTGCAATCATGATCAGAAGAAAGCTGTGGATTTTTGACATGGCTGCCAGACTTTCGACCTGGCTCGGCCAGCCATATCAAACAGAAGAAGAAGAAGAAGAAGAACAACAACAACAACAACAACAACGACAATGAAAACAAGAAAAAAAGACGAAAAAGAACAGTGAATTAGCCTACATTCAGAATTAATATCAACATCAGTAATAATGAAATTGCAAATGCTGATAAGCAGCTCAGGTTTAGTGAAAGACACTTATATACAAATATACATACAACATCTGAGCCGTTGAAGATGGCGTTTTTGTCTCGCATGAGTAACTTGTGAATGCATACAATTAGGCATTCACAATTTTGTGTGTGTACGTGGGCACGAATCTCTGTTTTGTGTGTGTGTGTGCGCGCGCGCGCGAGAGCGCCCGCGTGTTTCGCGGTAAATTTCAACTTTGGCATTTTTTCTCAGTACAAAATTACTTAAATAAACCTTGGCAAAGTCATAGATGTTGTGTAATACGTTTTAACTGTCCCATGTGTGGAGAGATGTCACCAAATCCTATTGGCCATAACTATATGATTAACATTTTTTGCTATAAAATCAATATTAAAACATTGTCATGTTGTTAGATATTATGATCACTTACAATGGCTCTGCTTTGTCCACTGACATGCATGTTAAATGGCAACAGAAACACATTCTGCAGCAAATGTTAAGTTAAACATCTGTCGTGATCAGACTTTTTCATGCCAAATCTTAAAATGTTAGTGAACCGCCTTTCGTGTCTTGTGACTCGTCTGGCCACGTTTCTCTTGGCAGTTCGTTATTTAAGATTTGTTTAGATTTCCGCCTGCAGTCGTCTCACTTTGCAACTAGATCTTTTTCATGCCATTTGTATCTGACAGAGGCGGAAATATGATTCAGTGTCTGACAGAATATAGAGCCGAGACCAAATACTCAGGAAAGCGTCATGCACTTGACGTCAAATACTACATCACGACGATGACGCACATTTTGAGTAGATAGATAATTTGTCTAGCTGACAGAAATAGATTTCTGGAATGAACTTCGAGAGGCGCACTAGGCCTAAGGATCAGTACGTAACTGATATAAAAAACTGTAGTAATAAGTTCAGGACGTTCTTAGAGTGCTGCTGTTGGAGCAAAATGCAAAAGAATGGAGGGTATAGAAGTGGATGAGGGTGGGGAAGGGATTGGAAGTTAGCGACTAGAGCGCGACGACACAGAGAGATGCAGGCAGAGGAGAGTAAAGAGGACATCGCCATAGGGCACGGAAGAAATAATTGGCCAACACATTCTCAAAACTAATACATTTCTTTGCCGTCTCTACTGCTAGTACAGGCTGCCACAACAGTTCCTGAACTCATCTTCGAGTGATGTTGTTGGAATTGTATTCATATACCTTTCTCAATCCTCGCCCACCCTGTGCCTTACATTCACATATTTGATATCGATAATTTATATCAAACGATGTGGAATTTTCGATGTCTTGTATCAGAAGGGGCGGGGGGGGGGGGGGGGGGGGGGGGGGTATGGGGCATTCTTACTATTGAGGGACTGAATCGCTCATTTGGTTTGCTAACAGAAGTGGTGGGTTTCAGTCCGGGGAGCCCAGCATAAAAACTGGGCATTCTCACTGCCTTACTCAACGTGGTAGCCTTGATGCTGTGTAAGGTCTCTCCCACTACGTGGTAGTCTCGATGTTGTATAAAGTCTCTCCCACTACGTGGTAGTCTTGATGCTGTATTTAGGTCTCTCCCACTACGTGGTAGTCTTGATGCTGTATGTAGGTCTCTCCCACTACGTGGTAGTCTCGATGCTGTATAAAGTCTCTCCCACTACGTGGCAGTCTTGATGCTGTATAAAGTCTCTCTCACTACGTGGTAGTCTTGATGCTGTGTAAGGTCTCTCTCCCACTACGTGGTAGTCTTGATGCTGTATTTAGGTCTCTCTCACTACATGGTAGTCTTGATGCTGTGCTGTGTAATGGGTCTGCTGTATAAAGTCCCACTACGTGGTAGTCTTGATGCTGTATAAAGTCTCTCCCACTACGTGGTAGTCTCGATGCTGTATTTAGGTCTCTCTCACTACGTGGTAGTCTTGATGCTGTATTTAGGTCTCTCTCACTACGTGGTAGTCTTGATGCTGTATTTAGGTCTCTCTCACTACGTGGTAGTCTTGATGCTGTATTTAGGTCTCTCTCACTACGTGGTAGTCTTGATGCTGTATTTAGGTCTCTCACTACGTGGCAGTCTTGATGCTGTATAAAGTCTCTCCCACTACGTGGTAGTCTTGATGCTGTATTTAGGTCTCTCTCACTACGTGGCAGTCTTGATGCTGTATAAGGTCTCTCTCACTACGTGGTAGTCTTGATGCTGTATTTAGGTCTCTCACTACGTGGCAGTCTTGATGCTGTATAAGGTCTCTCTCACTACGTGGCAGTCTTGATGCTGTATAAGGTCTCTCTCACTACGTGGCAGTCTTGATGCTGTATAAGGTCTCTCTCACTACGTGGTAGTCTTGATGCTGTATAGAGTCTCTCCCACTACGCTTCCTTCCCCTCTTTCCTGAGATGGTTTATCCTTCCCATCTTCGACCTCACCTTTTCAGGTAGTCTCATGTGTGTTGGGTATTTTTGTGTTGGTGTAACCCACTGAGTGCTCTCATGGGGATATAAGATCTGTAACGCAGAGTTTTTTTGATGCGCTGCGTGGAAGAATGTATTATCATGCATCTATCCACGCAACAAATCAAACATTGCAGTTCATCCAGTAGCAGGTCTGCACGTTATGTTGATCCGTGGAGATTAGCACAAAACTTATGATCCACATTTCATTCATCTGGGACTTGAATCCGCCAGGGTCAGAGTAAGAAGCAATCAGCCGGCGTGGCGCAGTTATGAGCATCGCGGAGGCAGTAGGTTCAATTCTCTTACAGCCATTCATTTCTAGGATTTTTCGGCCACGACCAGCTTATACCAGAGTTCAGTCTGCTATGGGCTCAGCTGGGAAGACAGGAAGTACACAGTCGAGTTTCATCTTTTTCATGGATGCGTATTTGAGGAGAGCATTCCTCAAATTTACTATTCAACACTGCAAGTGCCTGCATCTCTTGGACCTGAATAATGCCAGAATATCATCTGAAAGTGAGCATAACGTTGAATTCAGCCCTGGTATGTAGTTTCAGACCCGAAGGAAACTGCTTAGCTTCATATGCAGCGTAGTCATTCTCACTGAT
>JADBJO010000065.1:1037226-1039726 GCA_016801955.1 Conus betulinus
AGGTTACAGCCAGTTGAATTGTCTATGGTCCTGCCCTAAACACACACGTCTGGAGCCCATTATTTGATCTTCCTCTCTTAGAGGCCGTGTCTGTCAATATGAATCCTGTCCTAGTCTTTAAAGTTCAAAAGACATTCGTGTGGACATTTCTGGCTTTGTTGATTCTCTTGCTTTCATTCCGTTACGGTTAACAATAAAAAAAAAAAAAAAAGACAGTCTGAATCTATACAACAAACACGCACGCACACACACACACACACACACACACACACACACACACACACACACACACACACACACACACACACACACACACACACACACTATGAAAAGAAAAACTCCTTTTAGATGGCTAAACTATATACGAATTAAATACCAACATGAACTAAATAAAATTGTTAGCTTTTTAAATGAAAACGGGCTGGTACTTTCAGTAGAAAAAACAAATATTATGCTATTCAATGCTGGATATGATCCGGAGAAACTCCCTTCATTTACTTTAGATGGCATTGCTTTAGAGTATGTAAAAACTGTTAAATTCCTAGGTGTATACTTAACCTCCAAACTTTCTTGGAATGTTCATATTGAATACATCTTAAACAAAGCAAGGAAAAGTTTAAACTTTTTGAAAATTATAAACAAACAACCGTGGGGGCAAGACACGCATACTTTAACTTTATTATCTACTGCTCTTGTGCGCTCACGATTAATATATGCCCAAGAAGTCTTTTTCAGCGCTCCACAATACTATTAAATAAACTACAGAGTATTGACTGCAAGGCTTACAAACTTGCCCTTGGAGTTCCCACACATACATGTAACATAGGGACATACAGTGAAATCGGAATATTACCTCTGAATGCATTACGAGAAGCATGTGCTTCAAAATTCATATTAAAGAGTCTTTCACAGGATAACTTCTGTGCAAAAGAAGTATCCTTAAATTCAGAAATAGATTTCGTGAAACGGGCCAGAAGAATGCAATCTACAAAATCAAACCAGTCATTTGCCTCTAACCTCGTAAAAGATTCTAAATAAACGAAACAAAAATTGCTTATAAGCTGTCCTTTTTTTTACTTTTCCAAGATGGGAGCAAGCCAAAGCTACTTTGATACAAATTATGCAAATGTGTCCAAAAAAGATCCACCTTATATATTGAAAAATGTCATCGATATTTATTTAGAAAATATATACAAAAACTATTTGAAAATCTATACGGATGGTTCAGTGCTGGATAATACGGATACAGGAGCAGCATTTACAATAAAAGTGGAAAAGTTGTACCATCTTGGTAGACATTTTTCAATTTTCAGTGCTGAGCTTGTTGCCATTTTGATGTCATTACAACACGTCTTGAGTTTTCCTATTAACTCTTGTCAAATTCTAGTATGCACCGATTCTAAATCGGCCCTTAGCGCTATTCAGTTTCCAATCCAAAAGTACGTGTTGACATAATAACAGAAATAAACTATGTCATACATCTTCTGTCAGCTAAATGCATTACAGTCACATTTTGCTGGGTACCTTCTCATTGTGGAATTTCAGCAAATGTGAGGGTCGATCAGGCTGCAAGAAAGGCAGCCCGAAATGTCGAAGGATCAATACACTTGACATTCCCTTAGATTTAAGTGAATGTTATTCTTTAATAAACGAAACGTCCAGTAAAAAATTCAGAAATGTATTAGAGAACTCAGAAATTAACTATTACCGCAACTGTATTAAACCCAATTCTGGAAAAAATATATTGGCCTCATCAAGACCAGCCTTGTCTCCATACCTAGAGAAATACAAAGCTTAATGCACAGAATGCGTTTGAATTCACTTCGAACAAAATTCAGCAAAAATGTTAAATGTATGTGTGGAGAAAGAGTTGGAGTTGAACATCTATTAATTTACTGTCCAAGAGCAAAGGAAATTATTAGCAAAACTGGTGACGATACTCCATCTGATGGATCCGGTTCCCTGTCTCTATCTAGATTATTAAATGACTGGTTTTATCTTTACACAATTTGCAAAAGTTTGTCACGTAGTTCAGTTGGTATTTATCTTAAATTTGTTAACTTTTTTTTTTTTTTTTTTTGAGTGGTTAACCGTTCGTCCTACACATTAATTGACCTGCATCGTACTACCTTCCAAATATGATTGACGGTGCTCAAGAACTGACAAGTGGCCATTGGACGCTCTCTCTATAGTTTTACATATTGTGTAATTGGATTTTTTTTTCACTTTAATGTTTTCCTGAGGTGCGGGGGGGGGGGGGGGGGGGGGTTGCTTTATTTGTTATTGTAATTGAATCATACAGGCATGCACATGTTCACACAGACACAGACACACACACGCACACACGCACGCACGCACGCACGCACACACGCACGCGCACGCACACACGCACACACGTGCGCACACACACACACACACACACACACACACACACACACACACACACACACACACCTACACACACACACGCATGCGTGCGTGCACACTCACACACATTCAC
>JADBJO010000065.1:1044726-1049726 GCA_016801955.1 Conus betulinus
AGTGGAATGATGACAGCACCTTACACTGGGATGATTGGCGTGCGAGAATGAATGCCGCAGAGAGGGGCGGAATTTGAGAGCCTTGCGAGGTTTGAATGAGGTGGCAGTGCACGATGCCTTTGTAGGATACTACGTTCAGATTAACACATACTGACTATATATATATATATATATATATATATATATATATATATATATATATATATATATATATATATATATATATAAACAGTATTGATGTACTGAGAGGATGCGGAGAGGACTACGTTACCACATCTTACAAATATCAGGAGGGCTGTTACCAGCTTTGCATACAACGGACGAAGAACGTCAGACAGCAAGGAGAAGTTAGTGTAGCCTACGTGTATTGTCCGAGCAGACTGTAAGCTGTATACACGAACTGAGATGCCTAATCGTCAACATGACGTCAACGTTGACAGAAAATTGCGTACACTAGTGACATGACACACCAGGTTGACGAGAACTGACAATAACTTGTATTCATGCTAGGCCTGTGTAACACTTGCTCCAAACAAACCGATGTTACTTTAGCAATCATTCTGCGAAAATAAAGTTTCGCGCAGAACGCAATGAAATGTGATGTGTAAAACAAACGACAATCGATCCATTTAAACAACGACTAGTAATCCAGTTGTTTGACGTATCTTGTTAGACTGAGACTTTGAAAATCCGTTCCTCCCTTTCTGAGTTATGAACAGCCCTCTTCAACAGATACATCTGATAATTGAACTGATTATCAAATAGACTACAATATTGACAAAAACAACAGCCAGGAATTTTACTTTTCCTTTCCTTCATTTACTATTTTGATGATGTGATAGTGTTAGTATATCATAATATTTTATGTCATGAGGAAACAATCTGTTTAAAAATTGAAAGTGGATAGATACTTCTTATCTGAAAGAATGCGGAGGAGGAGTGTTTCTGTGACAGTGTTGCAATGATTTCCTGTTTCAAGGATTCGCGGATGTCTCTCTTACGGCGATTTTCTGATATTGTATCAGACTGGAATTGGAAATCGTTGCTCGTATAACGAGTTTGCCTTTGGATTACTGTAACGAGAAATGCATGGTAGCCGTTGTCATTTAAATATTCGCAAAATTCGCTGTACTTACCCTGGTACAACGGGTAGAGATTGGACTGTCAGTAAATAACAAAGAAACCTCGTGACGTATTTTTGGCAAGTCACACGCACGCACACACGCATGCACGCACGCACGCATGCACGCACGTACGCACGCACACACACGCACGCACGCACGCACACAGAGTCTGTATCTCGTACTGTTCGTATTCCAGTTATTTGCCTTGTTTATTGATAAGAACTGATTTTGTTAAAGAGCTAACCTGTACAAACCTATGAAACAAACCCTCCCAAAGAAAGGTACCCTTGATTTGACATGATCCGTATGTATAGTGAAAGACAACCGATTACTTGATTAGAGAAAAGAACGGGCAGAAAAGGGGGAGCAGGGGGAGGAGTGGGGTGGGGGAGTAAGACACCGCTGTTGATAACTTCAAAAATAGGCCTATACGAAACGGGGTTGGTTCGGACGCTTGAACATCACCCTGCACATTTTACACTGAAATGCTATTTTACGTCTGTCTTTTCCCACAGAAAACCTTCGTACAGTTCACAAAATAGGAGGGTCGCACCACCAGACGCAAAGAAAGGGGAAAGAAAATCTAGAATCCAACGAGGCTGAAGCTTGAGAAAGATGGGTGACCCGGAGGTCGGTGTCCTCTGTCTGGCCGACTGGTGTCCCAGAGCAGACGTCGCCACCAGCGGCATCTCTCACTTCATGGGCGACGTGTCGTCCTGCGCCATCTGCAGGCAGTGCACGGCGCAGTGGCGGTGCTGCATCCGGCAGACGTCGAAGGCGCCGGTGGTTCGGGAATGGGTGGCGCAGGCTGTGAAGTCTGGCACACAGGTGAACATGTAGCACACTGCACACACACACACACACACACACACACACACACACACACACACACACACACACACACACACACACACACACACACACACACACACACACACACACACACACACACACACACACACACACACACACACACACACACACACACACACACACACACACACACACACACACATGGTTCTCATGTAGTGTAAATCCGTGGCATGTACATTTCAAATTAAACTTTTTTTTTTTCTAAGTGATGGCATTTATGTGTACGATAATTGAACAACCGGCGTTTACAGTCGAGATGACGCCTCAGGGAGTCCTCCAACATCGTGCTGACGAGCAATATGAAGGGCAGGACGATTTGGTGCTACGACAACGTCTGTGGCGATCTTCTGCCCTGCACGTTGCCAGGGACCGTTGGTGTAGGGATGAATGTCCAGTGGTGATCGGAACCATTTTGCAACTTTTTTTTTGATACATCATTTCATCATTTCAATTAATTTCAGTTTATATTTTCACAAGTTTTTTTTCTTTTTTTTTTTCATCTCTTTTTTTTTTTCTTCCTCCTTCCATGCCTCCCTCTCCTCTCTGCTTCCCTTTTTTCTTTCCCTTTTTTCAATGCAAAAAACAAACAAAAAAAACAACAACAACAAACAAACAACCAACAAATCAAAATACAGACAACTGCAACAATAACGATACCAAAACACCTATAAACGAACAAAAAACAAGGACGCTAACGGGAAAAGAGAAAAGAACGGACAAAGTAAGGTATCGGGACAATAAACTAACAAATAAAAAGAAATTATACGAAAAAAGAAAAAACAAATAAACGAACAAACACAACAAACGCAAAGAGAGAGAAGGTAAATTACCATCACACTTACACACACACAAAACAATTCCTTGTCTATACAGTATACTCAGACTTCACTCTAAGTCTCATTCTCTCTTTAGTGCCACTTCCCCTTCATATGCACCCCCTCCCCTACTTTTTACAATGCTTATGGATGTCTGACTATTTACGCCGCCGGTTGTTACCTAGTATTGAGGAAATATTATGGGGGAAAAATAAACACCAGTAGCATGTAGGTGAAGTTGCTGTTTCTTATGTGTACCGCTTATATCTAATTGCTGAGCGTAATTGACAATAAATAAGTCAATATACATGTTAAAAAAAATGGACAACAACCATGGCTTTGTTACGATTTCCATTTTTTAGGCGTATTTTTAAAGAGTTTGGCATTTAATCCTCAAGCAGACCTGAAGAAGGTGCCCATTTTTTTTTTTCAAACTCCAACAGGCGCATTTCGGAGCTATATACAGGCCTACATTTTTCAATACGATAGTTTCTTTTCAAATCTTCTACGAAAAAAATATTATTCTAGGCTTACATTGATTAAATCTACATTTGTAGATGAAGCATTTTGCCAATGGTAAGTAAAATAATATTGAATATTTCGTCCGTTTGAGTTATTTCATCAGTGCCAAACAACATGAGTTTAATGTTAAATGCCATGCGCACATGGTGTTCAGTTTTCTGTTGAAGTAACTTTTCCAGATTTGCCAGAAAGTTTTAGAGTGGCCATAACTAGTGGTGGATAGAATCTCGTTCGCTATTGCAACAAGTGCACCTATCATTTTCAGTTGCACCCATTTGCAAAGCTCCAACCGGCAGCATGATCTGCCACGCCAAAGGTTAGCCACGTCTAAAGGTTAGCCACGTCCAAAGGTTAGCCACGTCCAAAGGTTAGCCACGTCCGAGTCACGTCCAAAGGTTAGCCACGTCCAAAGCCCTGAGCATGGACGTTCTCTCGCGTGCATGTTAGTTCCAGCCTTGATTTCCATGCTTTTTTTTTCTTTTTAAATCTTCGAATACCAAATCCAGCTGAACCATTGGTGACCTGTATAAACTCAAAGTATTGGTTTCACGAATTTTACATAGTTATTCCGGCTGCATGGTTTGTAAGAAAAGAATGCCGAAATTGAACAAGATTTTTTTTATTATCTTTGAAAGTGTTTCAGTGCCTCTGCACAGTGAATACGAACAATTCTGTGTCAGAAAGTATCCTTTCATAGAAGACGCCTTATCACTTGATTCATAATGAAGTACAGTAAGAAAGAAAACAGTTGGAGTTATTGTTCCTGATGACGCACTTCTTTTCACTACTAAAAAAAAAGAAAGTTCGATTTACAGGACTTACTCCGTAAAGTAGTTCGGTATGGAAATACGATATTGACGAGTAGAGATTTTCTTTCAAACTTATAATACCAATAACGAATCAACGATAATGACAAACTAGAGTAAGATCCGTGCAAATAATCTGCATTCTAGAGGACGTTGAAACAAGTAAACCAAATCAAAACAAGTCCGTCAGGGAAAAAATACATACGCCTCGAACCAGAGCTTTTTTTTTTTTTTTTTTTTTTTTGCAACATTTCAGATGGCTTATACCATATAGAGCAAAATTCGAGATTGTTTAATCACAAGATAGAACGAAAAACATTCGATTTGCACAACAGTATCCTAGTTTGTTTAATAAAGACTTGTAGAGCAACGCCTACAGATTGTTTACTAATCACTCGTGACATATTCTCACTGGTTGTGACATTCTGAGCATCATAATGACCCTTTGAATACAAGTTTTGGGGTCATTTCCTGTTTTTAGAAGGTCGTGGTTGAGAGGGTTTTATTTCAGAAAGCGGAGGGTGGGTGCGGGGTGGGCGGTGGTGGTGCTGATGGTGGCGGGACATCATCCACACATTGTCGCCGTTGGAACATCATCAGTGTTTACTGACTGAAGCAGACGTAGTTTGGAGCTCAGATGGACTCAACTCAGCTATTAGTTTAAAAACAGCAACAACAACAACAACAACAACAACAACAACAAAAACCTATTACTCCGTCTCCAGCAGCGTCATTCGACTGTTCTTGCTGTCTGGATCCTTTATGTGGGCGACATTTTGACACGATACTGCGTGTGCACACACTCATGGTCAGAGAAGGGAAACATTTCCAGCTTTTTCCTGTTGTGTCGTCTGCTGTTT
>JADBJO010000065.1:1054726-1067226 GCA_016801955.1 Conus betulinus
AGACACAACGCGCAGAATATATCGCAGAATATGTCCTCGAAGTGAAATGTCCAAATTTGCACAGACAGCCTACGCCCGACATGTGAACACAGCAAGAAAAACTGAAGAAATGAACAAACACAAATCGATAGTCATTCAAGACTGGCACAGCTCTTCAATCTTGCATATTGTCAGAAAAATACACATCAGAACAGAAACAAGGGCCGGTAAACTCCATTTCTTTGACATGGAAGGACATCTTCAAAGATGCAGTTAACAATTAACAGTAAAGAACAAACAAGAAAGGTAACTCCTGCTGTCATTGTAAGGCAATTATACAGCCACCATCACTCCGAACGAAAGCTGCTTATGGCACAAATTCACTTAGCACGAAAAACGCTCACGCAAAGCACACAGAACAACAGGGGGGGACAACCTTAATGACAGGATGCCTCAAGCTTTATATGCACATATGTACAAAGCAACAACAACAAAAAATCTAACAAACTCACATCAGCATTTATCTAAGACAGGCATAGCCTTTCGATCTCGAACACTGTCAAACAGAACACATACTAACAAATGCAGGCAATCTCGGTCTGACTAATATCAAAGTAAACGTGAAATGAGGTAGGGAACAGTGTGGTGTTTTTATTCCCTCCCTCCTGTCATATTTCTCAAAAAGCTGCTGACACTTTCTCATCTTTTTGTTTTGTCTATGATAAAATCAAATCACACATATCTGTGTCTGTATGCGTGAAATTCAGGAGTTTTTTTGTTTGTTTGTTTGTTTGTTTTTTAATATGAATATATCAGGTCTTGAATGTTTGAAATTGATATTGAATATGGCAACACTTACCGAGTCAAAAAACACATCATCCCTTTAAACAATACAGCAACCACGCTCTGCGTTCAAAAACAAAGAGTTTGAAGCGCATTTTCATCGTCAGCTATTTTATTCCCCCAAAGAAAGCGGCGTGGGAGGGAATCGGAGTAGGCGGGCTGTGTGCTAGCCGCACGAGTGTCGCTGTATCTGGGGTAGGGTGGCATTTCTTCATACAAGCCTTTCACAGACCTTCGGGGGGGGGGGGGGGGGGGGGGGGGGGGGGGGGGACTGCCGGCAATAAAGGGACACGTGTTGACAAAGCACTCCGCGCTGCATTAATGAGGCTATAACTTCACCTTTTCATTAAACTGAACAAACAGGCGAAAACAATAGAGTTTTGGGCAGCGCTTGGAAATGCTGGGTCTGTGTTTTTCACAGGACAGTTTTATAAGCAGACGGCGTAGCTTTCTTTCGTGACTTGATCAGAATCAAGCGGGGCGGCAGATAGAGAAAAGCCCTCTTTGTGTACTCCCAGTTCTTATAGAACATGGAGTGCTTTACAATGGGAACGAAGAAATGCTCTGTGTGTGTGTGTTTGTGTGTGTGTGTGACCGTGGTCAAAATGTGTGCCACTTGCTCCAGACAAAACCTCTGGGCCGATCTTTCTGAAAAGGTGTAGGTGTGTTCATTATGGGTCCTAGATGAGGCCCGCTGTTTTATTTAACCAGAATAGCCATTACTAACGGCTATAACGCCCCAAACGGTTTTTCTTCTTTACGGAAGATCTCTTTATGACGCATTTTGATTGTGATGTCAAATTCGTTCTGACGTATGTTTGTTTTTGACGTCAAATACATTGTGACGCATGTTTGATCGTGGCGTTTTTTCAGGATGATAAACTGGGAGTAAGTTTATATGCTTTGCATCTTTTTTGACATCATAGAGGTGCCTGCCGGATATCTGGAATGAAAGTAGTGAGGAACGGGGGTGGGGATGGGGGGGGGGGGGGGGGGGGGGGGGGGGGGGGGGGGGGGAGGTGGTGCGCTTCAATTATTTGTTTAGCACGATCCATAGAGAGGGGCGGGAAGGTTGGTTTGTGTACTAGTAAGATAAGATAAGATAATGTTGCTTAAAGCCCAGCCGACCGCAAAGGGCCACATCAGGGCTGTCACCACGTTAAAATTAACTCACAAGTCATTCATCCACTCAATTCTTTAAAATACATCGAAAAACTCATCTGAAAGTTTGTTAAAAATCTTTCCACTGTAAAATCCTCAGCATGGCTGTACTGTGCTGTATTTCTGGACCCTGTCTGCAGACGCACGACCACGCTGAAAGGGAAGGAAGGGACGAAAGGAACTGCTGTGGCGTCCTGGAACCACGGGGGTCGTAGGACAAAGCCCTCCCCCCCCCCCCCCCCCCCCCCCTTTGAAAATATCGGAGTGAGGGGGAGGGGGGAACAAAAGGTAGTGTATCCGCCACCTCTCTTCAGTATATTTGTAGCCAAGAAAATACCAAATAACAGGGGGGGGGGGGGGGGGGGGGGGGGGGGAGGGGGGGGGGATGCAAGGAATGAAAGACAAATTAAGAAAACAAAACAAAGCCCTTCAAGGAACGACATTAAGTTGTTAATGGTATTCAGGTGAAATGTGCTGGGGTGTAACATCGCGGCTCAGACTGCCTGGTATTCCGGTGAGATGTGCTGGGTGTCTGCCTGGTATTCCGGAGAGATGTGCTGGGTGTCTGCCTGGTATTCCGGAGAGATGTGCTGGGTGTCTGCCTGGTATTCCGGAGAGATGTGCTGGGTGTCTGCCTGGTATTCGGGAGAGATGTGCTGGGTGTCTGCCTGGTATTCCGGTGAGATGTGCTGGGGGTCTGCCTGGTATTCCGGTGAAATGTGCTGGGTGTAACATCTCAGCTCATGCAATCTGATGCAGCCTGAGCCGAGATGTTACACCAAATATATTTCACCTGAATATCATTAACAACTTACCGTCATTCCTTGAAGGGTTTTTGCTTTGTTTTGTTTTGTTTCCTAATTTGTCTTTCCTTTCTTGTATCTTTGGCATTTCCTTGGCTTCAAATATACTGAAAGACATTAATGCATCCGCAATTACTCGCTCAACACACACACACACGCACACACACACACACACACACACACACACACACACACACACACACACTGACTGAAACCAATTTATTGTCAGATTAACTCAAGGTTGTACTGACCCCTCACACACACACACACACACACACACACACACACACACATGAAGACATTCGATGAAGATGTTACCAAATAACCGCAGACAAGAATATGTAATCTATGTTTTCATCAGTGAAATCCAGTTCATAATCTTAGAAATTGTGGTCCCTTACGATTACCTGTTATACTCTGTCAAAAGACAAGGTCAATGATATTATATATGTATATGTAGCAGATATCAAGGTAGAGTATGAAAGGTGAGGCCAGGTAATGATCTTTCTGCAGTAGTGGTAATGAAAGTACGGTATTAGTAAAAACAGAATTAACATAGACCACACCTATACAACAACACGTCATACCTGTTACGTCAACATGCTACATCACACTGATGATGCATGTTTTAAGCAAAGGCAACCTGCTGGATAAGAGAGAAAGAACGGAAACCAAACGGGGCGATAGATCTCTGGGACGAGTTTCTCACAGGACGCACATGCGGTCATTGCATAGGCCCAGCCAACAGTGACAGCAGCACTGTGCAAGGTCAGAACATTTCACACCATTGCTCTTGTGGCAACAGAAGAGTTGTTGATGAGGGGTGGAAGTGGAGGGAGAGGGAAGGGGGCTCGGAAAGCGATTGGTAGTGACAAATGCAGTCAGATGAGATGAGGGGGGGGGGGGGGGGGGGGGTGTGTGTGAACAGAAACGAATAGCCCCGAAGAGTGCCGAAAATAAGCTTACAACTGATCAAGAAATACTTGCAGAAGTGAGAACTTTCAAAATCGTCTGCCATTGTTCGCGCTGCCTGCCACTCCCTGGGAATGTCGTCAAGTGTTTGGGGTACTTTGTACATAATACTGTCCTACCTACCCAATCCACTCGATGCATTTCATGCAGCGATTGCGTATATTAATCAAACGTGTGACAAAGTGGCTTTTACCTCTTATTTGTTTTGTTTTTTTTAGAGTGAGACAACATTGCACTCAAATCTCCCTCACAGACTGTTAGCAACTCAGCGCTCCCAGCTAGTATGTCCAGGTACACTCATCGCCCTCTTCTCCTCACAGACCTTTCAGACTCGGTAATTCAGCTTTTTCCCTATTACATAGCGTTTTGCCTTCATACCAATGAAGACAGGAATGTTCTTGTGTTCGATATGGCTGCTAAGGTCATCAATATCTGTAATAATTTGCTTGGCTAGCACCAGAACCAGATGTTCTGACACTGACCAAACGCATCATAGACAGAATTGCATGATGATACATACAAAAAAGCTCTGGTTTGCTGCGATATTTAGTCATCCATAGCAATTCTATGGATGAGCTGTGAAAACTGTGTTTTCGAGCAGGAATAACATGGACACTTTCTCACTACACATTTCTCTTCTTACACAGTAAAAGACGTTACATAATTTACGTATGTCTCTATGACTTGCACCGCCTCACCCTCCAGTTGAACAAGCTAAAGATCTCTTCTCATTCTCAGGCTAACCTCAGTCTCCGTCAATCCATCAAGGCTCTTCAATGACCGCCACTGCTGGGGGCTTACTCTCACACATTCCTTTGCCTAAGCGAACAGGCGAGTAATGATTAATCTCCCTTGCATGTACGTCAATGGCTTACAATGACACAGGTGGAAAAAACACAATGCCACAAAGAATGACAAAAAAAAAAAGGGTCAGACAAGCAAAGACTACATATTTATTGTTGTTGATTTTTTGAAAATTTTTAAACCACCACCACCACATCGACAACAACAACGAAGAGAGAGAGAGAGAGAGAGAGAGAGAGAGAGAGAGAGAGAGAGAGGGCGAGAGAGAGAGAGAGAGAGAGAGAGAAGAGAAGAAGAAAGAAGAAGAAGAAGAAGAAGAAGAAGGAAAAAAGCAGAATAGAGAGAGCCGACAAAAAATGGAATGAATGAAAGGCTGGAGGCACCACACATGTTACCCAACCCCACTTCCAGCTTTTGGCATCCACAAGAGTGCTTCCGTCGGTCTGGCCTAAATGATCGTATCAGAACCTCCAAGTCTGTATGCAGCCTGACATTTCAGCAATTCCCTCTGAACTCAGACAGGCATAATCAAGAGCACTGTCCTTGGCATAATCAACAGCACTGTCCTTGGCATAATCAACAGTACTGTCCTTGGCATAATCAACAATACTGTCCTTGGCATAATCAACAATACTGTCCTTGGCATGATCAACAGTACTGTCCTTGGCATGATCAACAGTACTGTCCTTGGCATAATCAACAATACTGTCCTTGGCATAATCAACAATACTGTCCTTGGCATGATCAACAGTACTGTCCTTGGCATGATCAACAGTACTGTCCTTGGCATAATCAACAATATTGTCCTTGGCATAATCAACAATGCTGTCCTTGGCATGATCAACAGTACTGTCCTTGGCATAATCAACAGTACTGTCCTTGGCATAATCAACAATACTGTCCTAGGCATAATCAACAATACTATCCTTGGCATAATCAACAATACTGTCCTTGGCATAATCAACAATACTGTCCTTGGCATGATCAACAGCACTGTCCTTGGCATAATCAACAGCACTGTCCTTGGCATAATCAACAGTACTGTCCTTGGCATAATCAACAATACTGTCCTTGGCATGATCAACAGTACTGTCCTTGGCATAATCAACAATCTTGTCCTTGGGCATGATCAACAATATTGTCCTTGGCATGATCAACAATACTGTCCTTGGCATAATCAACAATATTGTCCTTGGCAAGATCAACAGTACTGTCCTTGGCATGATCAACAGTACTGTCCTTGACATAATCAACAATATTGTCCTTGGCATGATCAACAGTACTGTCCTTGGCATAATCAATAGCACTGACCTTAAAATGGTGGAGAGTTCGATTTCCGGAAAAAAGAAAACACAAAACAGTGAGCCGTTAATTTAAAAAAGAAAAGAAGTGAAGTAACGGGCCTGTACATACTGCTCCTCTTCAGGCAGAAAAACAGAGCAATGAATATGAATAAAGAAAGTGGTGAGAGGGGTGACGGGGAGGCAGGGGGAGGAGGCGGGGACAAATGCAGGTAAACATATCCGAAAATGACTTTGAAGAAGGTTTACAAAAGAACGGAAAAAGGAAGAGACGGGGATGGGAGGACAAACGGGACGAAAAACAAAACAAAACAAAACAAAAACAAACAAACAAAAAAAAGACAAACAAACAAAGAAACAAAAGGACGTAAACTGAATTTAAGATCTTCCAGTGACAGCACGTAAGAACGGTTATGTTCTGTACAAGTATACTGAGAACAGAGCCATTTATTTGTGACTGTCTAAAGGCGACTTTCGTCTCTAGTGCAAGACACATTAGCTGACACGGCTGGTTGCCGTTGTGGCAGTGTATCCATGATTAACACAGCATGTGTCTATTTATCTTCATTGTTTGCTTGTATGTTTGTTGCTTTTTTTTTTTTTATTCTTGGCTTGTAAAACATCAATAGGCCACTTTAGCGCTTGTTTAGCTCATTGGCCGCTCAGTATTTAAACGTTTCTGTTCAAAGACGTGCCGCCCGTTTTGTTCTCAACCGCTACCACAACACGTCAAGTGCAAGCCGGATGATCGATCAACTCGGTTGGGCGTCTCTTGGGCAGCGTAGAAGAACCACACGCCTGGGGTTCCTTTATAAGATCCACCCGGGACTAATCCAGTGCCCAGTTATCGAGAGCAAGCTAGTCCCACCCCCATCACGACAGCGTCGTACCCACAATCAGCAGTTCTGCCTCATCAACACCAGAACTCAGTACAGAGGTGGCTCATTTCTACCCAGGACTGTTAGGGACTGGAGCCATCTTCTCAGTGAGACAGTAGAGGCAGCAACAGTCGATGCTTTTGTGTCGCGAACCTCTGCCCAACAGTGACGGTGTACTGATACCGTGTGGTCCTTACGGTAACGGACTGGCTGTGGATTATGGACAATGAGAATCACAGTGAACGTGATCACAATGATCAGAGCATGCAAATGGACTGCCTACAACCCCCCCCCCCCCCCCCCCCCCCCCCCCCCCCTTTACGTGCCAGAATGATCATCCTCAAGATCGTGGGCACCAAGGAAAGAAGAAGATGAAGAAGTTTCAACTTCCGCTTGCCGTTATTATAATTTGAAACAAACAAGCAAACAAAAATGCCGTTTTCGCTGCGCATCTCAACGTCTCTCTGTTGAATACAATACCGTGTTGAGCCATCCACCTCTCTTAGAATGGGAATCGCCATCTGGTTTATCACCACCAGGTAGAAGTGGACGTTAAATTTGAATGAACCAATCCACTCCGAAGTTCGCCTGGCGTGGAACAGCGAGCCATTTTCCGGGTCCCCAGTCTCGTAAAGGGGGGACAAATCACTTGAACAACTGGGCTGGAAAGAATTCATCCTTGGCATGTTGGTACATTTCAGCCATTGAAAAGCGCCTTCCTCGATCTGATCACTGGACTGGCAAAACGTGGACTGATTGAAACCCGCTCCAAGGCCTGATGACAATACCGTGTGTTGAGGAAAATACAAGTCCGCGCGTAGGGATGGCAGAGGGGTGGAATAGGTGTAGATGCTGAAAACCAGACCAAATTAAAAAATACCGCCTTCTTGTGGTCGTGGTGCCACGTTTTCCAGTGGTCTTGATGTTGCTTTTTACCGTGACCTACTTGTTGTTGCTAGTCCCACCCCCATCACGACAGCGTGGCCTAAGTGGTGTGTGTGTGTGTGTGTGTGTGTGTGTGTGTGTGTGTGTGTGTGTGTGTGTGTGTGTGTGTGGCCTGGATGAATTGTCTTCCCATGGCCTGCGTGTTATGTTTCACTGTGTTTGATTCTGCATTTTCCTGACGCCTCAGTATTGCATTTTAATGTTGTCATGGTCTTGTGTTTCCCGTAGCCTTAGTGTGTGTGTGTGTGTGTGTGTGTGTGTGTGTGTGTGTGTGTGTGTGTGTGTGTGTGTGTGTGTGAGAGAGAGAGAGAGAGCGCGCGCGCGCGTGGCTTTGGGTAGTATATTTCCTGTGGCCTTAATGTTTGTGTGTGTGTGTATGTGTGTGTGTGTGTGTGGTGTGGGGGGGGGGGGGGGGGGGGGGAGGGGGGGGGGGGGGGGGGGGGGGGGTTTGAGTGGCCTTGATGGTTTGTTTCCCGATGGGTTTAATGTTTCGTTCTCTTGTCTGCTTGATGCCGCGTTTTCCCCTGGTCTTGGTGTTGTGTTTTCCCCTGGTCTTGGTGTTGTGTTTTCCCCTGGTCTTGGTGTTGTGTTCTCCCCTGGTCTTGGTGTGTGTGTTTCCCCTGGTCTTGGTGTTGTGTTTTTCTTTCCCCTGGTCTTGGTGTTGTGTTTTTCCCCTGGTCTTGGTGTTGTGTTTTCCCCTGGTCTTGGTGTTGTGTTTTCCCCTGGTCTTGGTGTTGTGTTCTCCCCTGGTCTTGGTGTTGTGTTTTCCCCTGGTCTTGGTGTTGTGTTTTCTTTCCCCTGGTCTTGGTGTTGTTGTTTTCCCCTGGTCTTGGTGTTGTGTTCTCCCCTGGTCTTGGTGTTGTGTTTTCCCGAGGATTTGCTGCTGTGTTTTTCCGTTACCTCGGTCTTGTGATTGTCTTCCGCTGTAATATGGGGGATTTTGTGTAATACGGGGGGTTTTGTGACCTTGCCGCTGTGTTTTCTTGTGGCCTGGTCGTTATCTTGCCATGTGTCTTTGGTATTGTGTTTTTCTGTTGACCTCTTGTTTCAGTTCCACTGTGGCCAGTGTGATGTACTTTCCCGAAACCTGTCTGCTGTGTTTTCATGTGGGCTTGGTTGTCTGTGTTCCGTAGCTTGGGTGTTGTATATCGCACAAACGCACGCGCGTGCGCGCGCGCGCGCACACACACACACACACACACACACACACACACACACACACACACACACACACTAACGCGCGCGCGCGCATACACACGCACACACATACAGACATACACATGTATCACATATACATATATTTTTACATGTATCTATAGATCTCTGTCTGTCTGTGTAACTATGTCTCCATCTATGTATCTATCGATGTATGCATGTATGTATATATATGTATGTTTGTATGTTATTTGCATCTAAGTCTTTCTACCTATCTACCTGTCTGTCTGTTTTGTCTGTCTGTCTATCTATATATCTATCTATCTGTCTGTCTGTCTGTCTGTATACTTATCTATTCACATACACACACAGAGGGGGAGGGGGGAGAGAGAGAGGGGGGGAGGGAGGGGGAGAGAGAGAGAGAGAGAGAGAGAGAGAGAGAGAGAGAGAGAGAGAGAAAGAGAGAGAGACAGAGAGAAGAGAGAGGAGAGACAGAGAGAGAGCGAGAGAGACAGAGAGAGAGACAGAGTTGGATGTAGATATGAATAAGAAAAAAAACAGCCAACCAACCAACCAAACAAACAAAGATCAGGTCTCTGGGACTTGACACAAAACTAATGACACGCTGAAAGATTGCAATTTACAGGGAATCCAATGAAACGAGTCTGAAAAGGGGTCCACCGGTTCATTTGTTGGGGGGCAGGGAACGGGTATCCAGGGATTTCGTGGTGCAATGTGTTCACTCGATATTGAGTCTGGGCACCTCGGTTTGCGGGGAAGGGGGGCGGTGTGTGACAGAGTTATGTCCGGCTTTGTCTAGCGCTGAACATAAAACCTCGTTTAGCTGTTGGTGGAACAGACGAACGAAACGGGTAACTTTAAAACGGATGTCTTTCCACACTCCCACTATTGATAACATTAGCTTTTATTGGACTGTTTGTAGTCTCCCAGGCTGTTCATACTGTTCAGAAAAGAGAGAGAGAGAGAGAGAGAGAGAGAGAGAGAGAGAGAGAGAGAGAGAGAGAGAGAGAGAGAGAGAGAGAGAGAGAGAGAGAGAGAGAGGAGAGAGAGGAGAGAGAAGAGAGAGAGAGAGAGAGAACGAACGAACGAACGAACGAACGAATGAACGAACGAACGAAACCTTTCAATCAGTGATAGCCATGGCCGCTTCTGATAGGGGCAGAACTTAACAAATACCAATAGCCATTGGTACTGCAGGGTAGCATAACACAGTGTGACAATAAGAACCAGACAGACAACCATAGTCAGTGCACACAATGCACAGACAGTTGGGTTCATTTAACTGACCGTAGTGGTGGGCCTCTTAAGGCCTTGTATATGCATATGCTCTTCAGCCTCGTTCAATGTCAATTGAAAACAATAAAATGGGTGATAAGCTGCTTGTATAGGTGGGTTTTGTTTTGTTTTGTTTTGGGTTTTTTTTTTTGTTTTGGGGGTTCCAGTTCTGATTATTAATTTTTATGTCTAATATTATCTCTCGCGATGAACAGACATTAAATAAAACCTCTGAACTGAACCGTTGTTTAATGTCATTTGCAAAGCAGCTCGAAATAAAAACAAGGGTTTTCACGTAATTTCGAACGAATGTATTTGCCTTGTAAATCCGGCGGCATAAGACAACGAAGCAGGAAATGCAGTTCGTCTTCATTCGCGGTTTCGCAAAAAAGACAGCATATCAGTGTTTTTAGTATTTGCATATTGGTACTGATGCGATTTGATGTCTGTAATTCATAATCTAAATCTTGTCGTGTGACTTCTAATATGCCTGTCGATGTTAAGTGAGAGATGTTTTTCCATAACTAGCAAACGTCTTAAAAGTTCTATGAAAATGAATATCGCTCACTGTTCTGGATATTGTCATGCCAGTTTTGCCATCGATTATCAATCAGCCTTCGCCGAAGTTGTTTCTGAAACGCATTTGCATTTCCAACTCCTTGTTTCATCTAGACAACCCGAGTCCATTACGAAACAGAAAATCCCCAACACCTGAAACCCATGACTTCTTACGATGCGATCTCCATCCCAGCAACATGTTATATGCTTTAAGTGACAATCTATCACCATCCATCTGTACAATCTTCAGCTAGTATCTGATGCACTGCACAGATGAATTGATATTGGTAGGACAGCGGTTGTTTCACCATGAAAACATTCATTTGGTGTTTTCATGTGAACCCCTAGAAATTGTTAGAAAGCAAATGAATAAAAGCTTTCTACATGGGTAGCAGATTTATCAAAGCCCCAGAAATCAACAACACACACATATTGAGCAACCTGCTGAACCTGGGAGATCGAAGAGGTTTACAAACACTGTCAAGGAATTATTGTTCAAGATGTATAATTTTTGTCAGAAAGACAATAAGGTATTTTTCGCTCTGCTTTCTAGATCCTGACACGCAACAGTAAAGCTTAGACATGTAGAGAAATAGATACCAAGGTATTTATAACAATTTACAAAAGTCTTTGACTGTCTATTAACAACCATCTTTCGCTTGCTGCTGAGTAACGTCCTTTTCTGAAAACCACAATATCACTTCCTTTCATATTGACCTTTAACTAAAGTTTGGAGGT
This sequence comes from Conus betulinus, assembly GCA_016801955.1. Lineage (NCBI taxonomy): Eukaryota > Metazoa > Mollusca > Gastropoda > Neogastropoda > Conidae > Conus > Conus betulinus. Next base: position 1,066,160 of record JADBJO010000065.1, read on the forward strand.
CACCTGGCGCACGTTGAACTGGATCTGGAGGTAAGGTAAGGTAATGTTGTCTATAGCCTAGCCGACCGCAACAGGCCATATCAGGACTGTCACCACGCTAAAATCAGCTCACAGGTCTTACAAAAGAAAAACAAAAAAAAACAACAACAACAAAAAAAAAAAAAAAAAAAACCTTTCACACACTCTTTAAAATACATCTTCTAAAAACGCACCAGAAACTTTGTTAAAAATCTTTCTTCCGTAAAATTCTAAATCAGATGAAAAATGTTGATCTCTTTCAGAAACTCAAAGATCACGTCAGGTGGGACATCTCTGTACAGGGTTTTCATGAACTCTGCTGTAAAGTGTTTATGTCTCTCATCGTGCAAGTCCCAACAATCTAAAAGAATATGTTTCACTGTGAGTACAACATAACATGGAATACACCACGGAGCTTCTTCGCCTGTTAAAAGATAAGAATGGGTATAAAACGAGTGACCTGTGTGCAAGCGGCACAGGGCTGTTTCTTCTTTACGGCCTGCTCTGGAACATGGTAAAAACTCGTTGAGGTTTGGACGGATTTTATACAGTTTGTTATCCGTCTGCAAGGTCCATTCCTCTTGCCAGAGGTCTTTGACATAGGCCTGTGTTTTGAGTTTCAGGTCAGTGTGGGGGAACAGTAAACGTGATCAACGTCTGCATTCTGGAGGCCCATTGGGTCTCACATAACAAAACAATATCATCAGCTAGCAAGAACATAAACAGGTCAATAACATCTGAAGAAAGCGTTGCACCCGAGTCTTCCTTTCACTTGTACGTATTCAATTTGTGAAAAGCTAAGGCGCAGTCCCAAAGGAAGACGGTCAGACTCAATGTAGTCTACATACAAAAACGTCGATGATTTTGCATGCAGATACTAGTCAACGGACATTAAAAAGAGTCATTGATACTATTCCCTGTATAGGAGATGTATGTGAAACGATCTTCGCGGTCGGGGGGGGGGGGGGGGGGGGGGGGGGGGGGGGGGGGGAGAGAGAGAGAGAGAGAGAGACAGACAGACAGACAGACAGACAGACAGATAGAGAGAG
>JADBJO010000065.1:1077226-1092226 GCA_016801955.1 Conus betulinus
AGAGAGAGAGAGAGAGAGAGAGAGAGAGAGAGAGAGAGAGAGAGAGAGAGAGAGTCTGATGAGTTCAGAAAACAGTCTGATGTGTGTACATCTGTGTGTGTGTGTGTGTGTGTGTGTGTTGTGTGTGTGTGTGTGTGTGTGTGTGTGCGTGCGTGCGTGCGTGCGTGCGTGCGTGCGTGCGTGCGTGCGTACGTGCGTGCGTGCGTGCGTGCGTGCGTGCGTGTGTGTGTGTGTACGTATTATTTATATATGATTACATAATCCACATGTACCTTACCTGGTACGAGACCTGTAAAATCTGACGATGCGTCCGCGGACTTTTTACTCCACCAGGCTGAAATCAAGAGCAACACATGAATCAAGAATCGAATCAAAGAGAATCAAGAGGAACACACATCAAGAGCAATGAATCAAGAGAACACACACACAAGAGCAAATCAAGAGGAACACATGAATCAAGAGAACACACGAACAGGTCCAAGATAAGACCATACCTTTGTTTCACTTTTTCTTCTTCACGGATGAACACGTCAGTATTCATTCGTGTACAACCAATTACTTTCCAAGAGTCTTTGCTGTGTTCATAACAACACAGCAACAACAACGACAACGTCGACAATAGCAAGAAGAAGAAGGACGACGACAACAAGAACAGCAACGACGACGACAACAACAGCAACAACAGCAACAAATAGCAACCTTGATCTTTTTCATGTGCACCACAATGTTTGTTTTCTGTTTTTCTTTTTCATGTAAAACTAAAAGTGTTTCCGTATAGGCGTCTAGCAAAAACGATCTGCAATGCTTTTCGATTTGATATTACGTAGTGCTACCTAGCAGACCTCCATCAAGGTGGAATGGATTCTGATGGACCCAACATTTGAATCATAAGAGAAAGGAAACGATTTTTCAATTATGTTAAGTAAAAGTAAGTGCAGACTGAAAGATTTAGTTCCCACGCACTATTTGTTTTCAAGTTGGGAATGGAAAATAAGAAATGTCAACGTTTATGGCATCAGACAGTTTTGATATTCCATGGAAACATATCTTTTTTCGTAGACAGAAGAATGAATCAGTTTGTAACAGCAACTTCCATGTTCACCACACCGCATCAACGGACTCTGTATTCCCCGCGACATCCGGATCTGCAAAACGGACAAGCGACGAAATGGAATAAATTCGTTTTGTGGTTACATTCCATTTTCCACCAAATTTGGCAGAAATGGATACAGCTCATTTAGCGTGTTTTCATGCTGACAGACTGACAAACGAACAAGCTGATTGATAGACACGGCTAAAATAATAATCTCCTTGACAGAGGTGGTGTGATTTGAAAGAAATGAACCTTCTACACAAGGAAACAAAACACATTTATTACAAAAAAAAACAAAACAACAAACGTTGTTATACTTTACAAAAAATGTGGGGGTATGAAAACTGTATCAATGTAGATTATACTAGTAAATAAAAAACGTGGATATCCATACTTCATGACATCAACGACAAAGTGATGAATGTTAAAATCTGTCTATACTCATGACATCAACGACAAAGTGATCATTCTTACAATCTGTCTATACCCATGACATCAACGACAAAGTCGTCATTCTTATAATCTGTCTATACCCATGACATCAACGACAAAGTCGTCATTCTCATAATCTGTCTATACCCATGACATCAACGACAAAGTCGTCATTCTTATAATCTGTCTATACCCATGACATCAACGACAAAGTCGTCATTCTCACAATCTGTCTATACCCATGACATCAACGACAAAGTGATCATTCTTATAATCTGTCTATACCCATGACATCAACGACAAAGTCGTCATTCTCATACAATCTGTCTATACCCATGACATCAACGACAAAGAGTCATTCTTATAATCTGTCTATACCCATGACATCAACGACAAAGTCGTCATTCTTATAATCTGTCTATACCCATGACATCAACGACAAAGAGATCATTCTTATAATCTGTCTATACCCATGACATCAACGACAAAGTCGTCATTCTATACAATCTGTCTATACCCATGACATCAACGACAAAGTGATCATTCTTACAATCTGTCTATACCCATGACATCAACGACAAAGTGATCATTCTTACAATCTGTCTATACCCATGACATCAACGACAAAGTGTGATCATTCTTACAATCTGTCTCTATACCCATGACATCAACGACAAAGTGATCATTCTTACAATCTGTCTATACCCATGACATCAACGACAAAGTGATCATTCTTACAATCTGTCTATACCCATGACATCAACGACAAAGTGATCATTCTTACAATCTGTCTATACCCATGACATCAACGACAAAGTGATCATTCTTACAATCTGTCTATACCAGCTTCTTACTCATCCCACCGCCCCTACCAGCCTCTTGAAAAACATAGCGGAAGAAAGAGGTGTGGGTGTAGTGTTAGAGTTCCTCATCATTGCCCACTCAGTGCACACACAGCGGTGCCGACAAACACTCGGGCTTGAGTCGGTGCAATTCAAAAGAAAATGGTTCGGAAACTCTATATTCAGAATAATGCATCCACCCAGCCACCCACTCTCTCATTCCCTGCACTTCCAACAACAAAAATAGGCCTACCTTTAAAGCGAATAGCAATCTTACAACCATTCCTATGTCGCGGTTTGTTTCACGTTCGCATCTGTACGATTTTCTTTCGAAACTACACACTATGACCCCCAGGGGAGTATTAGTGATTAAAAGCTGTCGACCGCGCTTACTGTCCGACCACGATACTACCCGTTTGCTGGCCGTTGGAATCCCGAGCGGCTGTTGTCTCAGTTTTACGTCTGTGGCTCTTCAGGTTTCTTTTTCCGGTCTCTTCATCCGTCGGTCTGTTTACTAGTCTTCCTGTCTGTCTATCTCTCTGGTCAGTGGCTGGTTGCTTTAAAATGTAGCAACAGTTAAGCTGTTTAGAGAGATAGCACTTTGTGGGTGCTACAAATGTTTTGTGTGACTAGACAATGAACATTGCGTGATGTACATGAAAGGTATAGACGTGGCACTTCGGTTATGCACTGTTCTTCTGTGTCACTCTTTCTGTCTGTGGTTATTTTCCCGACATGAGACAATGTGAACTGAACAAGAAACACAATGTGAAGAAGTCAACATTGTAGTAGTGAGCATCAGCCTCCCGAAAATAAAGAGATCAGTACTTCTTAATCATCAGGCTAAGTGATTTCACATTTTTTGAATGCTTGCTCTTGATAACTTCAAAGCAACAGCCTCGCTTATTACTGTACATTCAGCTACTCCCTCTTCTCCTCTTTCGCGTTTCTTCTTTACACACACACACACACACACACACACACACACACACACACACACACACACACACACACACACACAACAGAGACAGAGAGAGAGAGAGAGAGAGAGAGAGAGAGAGAGAGAGAGAGAGAGAGAGAGAGAGTCGCAAAGGGACCGTACTATAAATTTAGTTACGTGTTTTCTCTGCCTTAGGTAAGAGAAAGCTATCAATGCTTCAGCTGAAATGCTGAATCAACTCCAAGACTTGCCGTGATGACACATTATCCAACATCTCTCTCTCTCTCTCTCTCTCTCTCTCTCTCTCTCTCTCTCTCTCTCTCTCGTCGCATCTTTATTTCAACACCGACCTTCTTTCCCATCCGTCCCTCTTCTTTGACTTCAGATTTTTGCATTAAAACAATTTCCCATATCTCTTTATTCTTGTCTTCTTTAAGTCATGAGTATCACCATCGCCATCGCCATTACTTTACTATAATATCAACATTTTCACAGATTTATTTCTATAATTGTTCGTAAGTTCCCAGTGGTTCTGTTTGCAGGAGTTCTAACTTCAGATCCGGTGTACTCACAGTTTCGTTTGCTCAGAAGTTGTGACAAGGTGTCCCTTTGGAGTGCGACTGACCTGGCTGACGTCATCCCTGTGGACACACAGTCAAACGATTATTGTCCCCCTTGCATTGAAGGTTTCGTTTTCAATTAAAAATATAAAAACCATGCTACTGAATGTACAAGACAAACAGGGAAAGCATTCACTGCAACAATTCAGTTTGAATGCAGCATGTGTGAATCATTAACCGCTGTTTTCTAATGTGACATGAACATACAAAGATGTTACATAATTATTATGAAAATGAGAGTAATACGGGGAAAAAAAAAGAAGAATATACCAATATCTATGTACCTCAACTTCATTCCACCACACCGCCACACACCTTTGTCGTCCCCTCCCCCCACTCTCTCTCCCCCTCCAGAAAAAATGACATTTCTATATGTTCTTCAAGAATTAGCGTGCTGTGTAGAGATGGTGAGAAAAGCAAGTTCCAGACCAAAGTTGCGAATTTTTCAGGCTTGGAATTGTTCAGCAATAACTTCAGCGTCCGGTGTACTCACAGTTTCGTGATTTGCATCAGAAGTTGTGACAAGGTCCTCCCTTTGGAGTGCGTACCGACTTCATAATGATAGAGGCTGAACGTCCATCGGCAGGACACAGAAGTCAAAACGAAGTCATTATACAGTGCAAATTCCCCTTGCACCGAAGGTCTCGTTTCAGTTTTCAATTGAAAATATCGGAAAACCATGCTGAAGGATGAGGTTTGTCTGAATGTATATGCATGACTGTCATACAAGGCACACAGGGAAGCAGCTCATTCAATTTGTTCTGACGGTATCAATTGCTGTTGAATCATTATAAAAACCTGTTTTCTAAGGTGACATGAACACAACAGGAATGTTTTCATTCATAGAAGAATATACCAATATCTATGTACCTCAACTTCATTCCACCACACCGCCACACACCTTTGTCGTCCCCTCCCCCCACTCTCCTCCCCCTCCAGAAAAAAATGACAATTCTATATGTTCTTCAAGACATTAGCGTGCTGTGTAGAGATGGGTTGAGAAAAGCATTATATTCCAGACCAAAGTGGTGCGAATTTGTTCTCTTCCTACGGCCGCTTGGAATTGTTCAGCAATGTCACGATCATTTTGTTTGTCGTGAAGGCTGTTTTTCACCCTGCTCTTGTTCTTCAAATGTGCTTTCAAGTTCATCATGACAAAGTCGTGCTGTCTACCAACATCAGGTCCTGAAAATATCCTTGTTTCAGCCCTATTGATGCAAGATCTGTACCGGTTCTTCATAATGATAGAGTCTATTTGGTTGTGGTTCTGAACGTCCATCGGCAGGATGCTTTAGCTTTACCAGAAGTGTTGGCAAGAACGAAGTCATTATCCAGTGCAAATTCTAGCAGGCGCGGTCCTCTGTCATTAGTGGTCTCGTTACAGTGAGGGCTGCAGAATTCTTCCAGTCTTCTCGGACATCGGCTCAAGCCTAGAACTTCGAGTCACTCTGAAGGATGAGGCTGTCTTTCTCGTCCTGGCTGGCCGTTTGGAGCTGGGAGCAGAATTCCTCAATCTGGCTGTCATGATAATCTGATGTGGGGCCATAAGCACTACCGCACTGTTGAATGGTCCTGGACACAGGCGCATGACTGTCATCCTGCTGGAAACAGGGAAGCACCGCAGTACAGCGTTCTTGATGTTCTTCATGACTAAAAATCCAGCTCCTTGCACGCCTGTCTTCTCTACGGTATCATCGGATATACCCTACTTCTCTTTGTGCTTCTTCTTTGTTCTCCGATCTTGCTTCGCAAGGGCCGAGAACGTGCCAGGAGTGTTTCTCCATTTCAATTTTCCAGCTTGTCTGGGTGTTTTTATATTCCTAACGGCAAAAGTGATGATGTTCTTTCCACCGCCACTCTGCGTTTCATGTCCGCCATGGTAAGCGGTAGAAAGTCGTAGAATATAAATACGTCCTTCTAAAACTGGTTGCATTTAGAATTCCTTTGAACCATAGTATTGTAAACTATTCACATCAGGAGCCGTCAGAACTGCTTTGCATTTTGCAGTCTTAAGGATTATTTTCCTATCCTTGAAAAATGCTAGCAAAAAAAAAAAAAAAAAAAAAAAAAAAAAAAAAGAAAGACAGAAGAAAGAAGAAGAGAGAAAAATTCTTGTTTGGTCATCCAACAGCAACATTTTCGACATCGTATTATGCACACTTTCTAGCGCTCATATCCCTTAACGAATTTAAAGCACATAATCAGTTTCAAAATTTACCAGGCATATTCGGGAGCAGTTTCCATGAATATAAAAGTCTGGATCAAATGAGGGATTTTAGTATTGCAGCCCTACCTAAAGGAATACAAGTCCGTTTTTGACCAAAATTGAAATAAATTCCTCACTACTATAAACTACCATAGAATTACCAGCAACGTTTATTTCTGTCGAATCAGGTTTTTTTTGTTCGTGAATCCGAGTCCTAGAATTTTTTTTTTTTTTTTTTTTTTTTTTTTTTTTTTTTTTTTTTTAACGGTTTCATGTCATACGTTCATACGTTTTCTAACAAGGTAAACTTTCTGAGTTCTTTTTCTTAACCACACATTACACTTGTTCAAAGTTGAGTTTTAGAACTGATATTTTTTGTTCATAAGACATCATGTCTTCTTTTCGAGAAAAAGACGTGTAGCATACAAACAGACTTATCTTCAATTCTGTATCTGATATTTCTTTTATCTTTCCTTTCCTTTTTTTCCATGCTGGGCAACTCCGTGCATAGAGCAATAGATAAAGAAAGCATGGGTGGGTCGCCTTTGTGGCATCCTCTGTTTATTTCAAATCTCTTAGACTTTTTCCCCACTTATGATTACATGTGCTTTTATGTTATTTTAAATGCAAATCCATTTCCATATGTCTACACCAAAGGCAAAATTTAAAAGAACTTTTTCCATATAACTCCGGAAGACGGAGTCAAAGGCCTTTAAAAATCAACAGAAACTAACTGTCAGAGTAGATTTTCGATTTGTAAACAGTGTATTACTTCAAAAACAAGATTCTTTGGCTATCTGTAATATATATTCCTGTCATAGACCCAGTCTGATCTTCATGCATTGAATTCAGCAAAACTGTGTTAGTTCTATTGTCTATGCAAGTTGATCCAATCCTATAAACTTCATTTAACAAAGAGACTGGCATTCTGTTCTTAAGATATATGCCTTCATTTTGCGGGACTGACAATTCTTCCTCAGAAAAAGAATTAGTGAAACAAAAAAAAAAAAAAAAAAAAAAATAACCGTGATTCAATCCGTCCTAAGCTTTCATGATCTTGGATGTTTTTCAATGCTTCTGATGCTTCTTCTATAATTATGGGACCCTTTAATTTTTGCGTAATTTGGTGTGTTTTGGGGAATCTACCAATACTCTTGTGATTTTTTTTCTTTATATACCTCCTGGTTATAATTTCTATTTTCCTATACTATATCTTAAAATTCTTCTGTTAGGATATGGCCCTTGTGGCATTAGCTTTTTTTTTTTTTTTACGCATGTTTACAGACAAAATGCCTTTTTCGAAAGATGCAAAAGTACTTGGTAAGCTTCTCTCCTTCTGAATGCCCATTGGAACTTCGGTCTTTCCAGAATTCCTTTCGGTTTTTCCAGAATTCCTTTCATTTTGATTTCCTAATTTCTGTCAATTAGGTCTTCTTTTCTTTTAGAACTGATCTGTAAGTTTGGATTAGATTCTATTTCCATTCTTGATTCTAACTAATCATTCTAACTGAAAGTTCCCAACAGTAAACTGAGCAACACCGAGACACTTCATTATGACTTTCCGCTTTCCCGTTTGTATTGGCATCTGATGAAAGTGAGCATGCGAGACGGGGAGACTAAGTGTCTTCGTCTTTCGATATTTAGAGTTCCATGGCGGATATCAAAATATTTCCGTTGATCTGACTGCCTCCCATTGACGGCAACGTATCCCTCCGCCACCCTTCGCCCCTGTTAGTGTCAAACTGTCAAATTTGAAGCACACACACACAGTGATGTGCGCGCGGGCAAGGACTGCATGCAGGCAACACGCCGCCCTCGCTGAACAGGGGATGACAACAAGCTGAACAAGTTTGCTGAACTGGCGGCCCGAACAACTGAACGATGCTCCGGAACGCGGTGACTAGGTGCCTGCGTGAGCGCACGGGATTGTCGTTTCCAGTGGCTATTACACACATGGCATCTGCCAGGGAGTAACTACGCCCCTTGACGTCTTAATGGAATGCTATGTGAACAAGCGCAGGCTTTTAAGGGCGGTGCAGGATAGCTCCAGCTGGCTGGTTCGGCGGTTGAGGACAGTGCTTCTCTGGATCTCAGCCGTTCTCACCCGCACCTCCAGGTGTATCTTCTTCCTGCGTGAACGAACGGAGCTCCGGTTAAGGCGCGAATGGGAAAGTGAAGTCAGAAAGTGAGTCATCTCTCTACTGCACTTTGGCCTCTCTCTTACATGTCTCACGTGCTGGCTCCAAAAGCCACATCCCAGCCGACTGTTCCGGCTGGCCGTTTAAATCACGGGAGGGAATGGTGTTACCGTTAGGTGCAGACCAGCCGTGGTGAAGTCAACAGCCGGGTTGGAAACTTCTCAGCTGGGCTGTACTGGTCATGTGTCAGTGACAGAACGGGCGGCGTAGTCAGATTTGCTCCATGACCAAGCTCATAAACGGATGATGGGCACCGTGACGCTAACTTGAACCAATATATCTATTTGTTTGTACTTTGTTTTTCTGGCCTGGCCGAACACACAGGATCTTTTCTGGGCTGTCAGGTATGTTTGGGTAAGAAACATTCCATCATGAAAAAGCGTTATATTTCTGAAAAGATGATAAACAATAGATACAATGTACACTTAATGACAATACTATTGATAACCTCAAGGCACATAAGACTGGGCTATGCAGTAGACGCTAGCCATACGGCTTACTTTATCAGTCCATTTTTTTTTTAATGTGAGAAAAAAAAACACACTGAACTGAAACATACAAACCAAACAAACAAAAAAAAAAAAAAAAAAAAAAAAGAAAAGCACATCGACAAAGAAACATTGCAAACAGACAGCTAGTGTTCTTCTCTGGAAAGTGTGTACAATCATTATTTAGTTGAGAACTTACCCCCCCCCCCCCCCCCCCCCCCCCCCCCCCCCCCCCCCCCCCCCCCCCCCCCCCCCCCCCCCAAAAAAAAAAAAAAAAAAAAAAAAAATGGCATGTGGCAAGATGTGACCGGGGGAAGAAGATGTAAAGGATAACGACAGGAGAGTGGTCCACCGAGGCAGAAGAACAGCAGATGAGACAGTGAACAGGGAAACTAAAGTAGACGGAAGCAAGTTTCAGAAAAGGGGAAAAAGTACCAGCACATTACTTTCACAAAGTGGGGGAGCTGTTCATACTGAATCAACTTTCACCATCCTTACGCGGACAGCACATGGAGATGATGATGAACACAAGACCAAAGCTCTGGTGCATGATCCTGAATAAAACAGCCATGTTCATCGCAACACATTTAAAAAAAAAATCTCCTCCCACTCACTGTCTGCGCCCCTCTAACCTTTATGGACTGGATCTCAGCCGCAGGAATTGTAACATGGCTTATGTATCTCTCTGAGAACTCCTGGCTCTGGAACACTGCCGTGACCACTGGGGTGGCACGCAAGCTGATGCTGCGGAGTGATGGCAGTTCGCGCTCAAAATGAGCTCAGTATGGCCACCGGTTGCCATCATGATCTGTCTCCGTCATGCCTGTCAAATCTAGAGGTCAGTATGGCCACCGTGTTGTCGTCATGATCTCTCCCCATCATGCCTGTCAAATCTAGAGGTCAATATGGCCACCGGTTGCCATCATCATCTGTCTCCGTCATGCCTGTCAAATCTAGAGGTCAATATGGCCACCCGTTGCCATCATGATCTCTCCCTGTCATGCCTGTCAAATCTAGAGGTCAATATGGCCACGGTTGTCGTCATGATCTTTCTCCGTCATGCCTGTCAAATCTAGAGGTCAATATGGCCACCGGTTGCCATCATGATCTGTCTCCGTCATGCCTGTCAAATCTAGAGGTCAATATGGCCACCGGTTGCCATCATCATCTGTCTCCGTCATGCCTGTCAAATCTAGAGGTCAATATGGCCACCGGTTGTCATCATGATCTATCTCCGTCATGCCTGTCAAATCTAGAGATCAATATGGCCACCGGTTGTCGTCATGATCTGGCCCCGTCATGCCTGTCAAATCTAGAGGTCAATATGGCCACCGGTTGTCGTCATGATCTGGCCCCCATCATGCCTGTCAAATCTAGAGGTCAATATGGCCAGCGGTTGTCATCATGATCTGTCCCCATCATGCCTGTCATATCTAGAGGTCAATATGGCCACCGGTTGTCGTCATGATCTGTCCCCATCATGCCTGTCAAATCTAGAGGTCAATATGGCCAGCGGTTGTCGTCATGATCTGTCCCCGTCATGCCTGTCAAATCTAGAGAGGTCAATATGGCCAGCGGTTGTCATCATGATCTGTCCCCATCATGCCTGTCATATCTAGAGGTCAATATGGCCAGCGGTTGTCGTCATGATCTGTCCCCGTCATGCCTGTCATATCTAGAGGTCAATATGGCCACCGGTTGTCGTCATGATCTCTCCCCGTCATGCCTGTCATATCTAGAGGTCAATATGGCCACCGTTGTCGTCATGATCTGTCCCCGTCATGCCTGTCAAATCTAGAGGTCAGTATGGATACCGGTTGTCATCATGATCTGTCCCCGTCATGCCTGTCAAATCTAGAGGTCAGTATGGCCACCGGTTGTCATCATGATCTGTCCCCGTCATGCCTGTCATATCTAGTCATGCCGCACACACCATCCAGAAACTTGCATTTCTCAAATGCTGGTTATTTAATCTGTGGCTTTTTGGCTGGAAACAAACGGACATTACTATCTTTTTCTTTCACCTCTCACCGTCGGTAATTCCTTACCCACGATCTTCGAAATGCACATCTGCTTTTAAAGAAAGTTTTGACAGATCACTTCATTTTGTCATTTGGTGTTCACCCGTTGTTTTTTTTCTTTTTAAAGGTTCTTTTTAAATATTTGCCTTCTCCAAACAAGATACGTCACTTCAGTGAGTGCGAGAGGGAAAGAGGGACAATCTGCGATTTTGTTTAATAAAAATGGTTTATTTTTTTACATTGTAATTCTGTTTTTTGGCATTAAAACCTGGTTTTTACGATGCAATGGCGATTCGAACTTCCCAAGACAGATGAGCGTCACAATTGTAACCAAGCAGGGAACGCCGGAGAGTGGTCCCCTGCAGACGTCGAACGGCTCCTGGATCCATTCTTTAATCCGTATCCACAAAACGGATCCATATAAAAATTGGGATGGTTTCCTTCTTCCGCAAAATTCTAACTTTCCACCGAGTTCCGTTAAAAATTGGCTGGGCAGCCTTTTGCATAACGCTGCTAACAGATAAACAACCTCACAGACTGAAATGAAAATCCGAACTTCCTATTTCTTGACAATATTTTATTCAAGGCAGCGAGTGAATATCATTTGAGCAATTAAAGAATCATATCGGGGAATTGATATTCGTTGTAGGCTGTGTAATTAAGCATCCGTGTATTTGTAAATGTTTAACGCACTACCTGACTTGATTAACTCCATAGTGATGTAAACGGCTCCGCTGGTGAATTGCTTCCAGCTCTGACATTCTGCCATCAGCGGTGCTAAAACAGCCAGGAAACTGACTTTAAAAGAGTTGGAAAGAGCTGGCAGAGTTGCTGTCAAAACTTTGTGGTTGTCATTGCTGGCAGTGATTTTTCGGAGCAGTGTACTGGACAACGAGCGCAAAATGTGTCAACAGAGATCGCTACAGCCACGGCCATGCTTCGCTGCCTCCCCATGCTGACGATGTGCGGTGATATCAAGGTTTGATGTCCACATTCGCTAAGAATGATGCCACAGGCAGGCGTGACTCCCCCCGAAGAGTGACGGGAGCAATCCTTTCTAACACTACACTGCGACTACCAGCAAGACAACATGTTAGATTTGGTAGCCCAAAGGACAATGTCATGTAGCGTGCAACGAATTCCCGAGATGAAGCGCTCTATCGCTGAGCAAAGGATGAACCTTCAAAGGCGACAATAAGGGACCAGAAAGGGCCTTTCAAACCTCAACTCTGTCTGTCTGCCTGCCTGCCTGTCTGTCTGTCTGTCTGTCTGTTTCTCTCTGTCTCTCTCTCTCTCTCTCTCTCTCTCTCTCTCTCTCTCTCTCTCTCTCTCTCTCAATAAAAAGAGGAAGAAGGTGACCCACCATGTGACATTTGGTCATCCTATCTGAGAGCCTGAGTTGTGTATGGGTGAGTTTGTTTTTTTTTTTTCTCCCGTGTTTTCCGAGTGCGCCGACCCCCCCCCCCCCCCCCCCCTTCCTCCCCTTCCTTGTATTTTCCGAGCAATTGTATTCAACGGCTCAGCGGAAGATAGAACTAGTTTAAGGCCACGCAATGTATTTTGAAAACATGACCGTGGTTAACACCAGGCATTTCTAATTAAAATGGAAAAAATCTTATGAAAAAAATGCCTTGATTAGTCAGACGATTTAGCTAAAAACTGTACCCAGTCTGGCACTACAGTGTACCTCAAGCTGAATGAAGCTCTGCTGAAAGGGACTTTGGCTGACCGAAAAAGGGTTAAGTCGAAATTGGACGTGAAACTAGATAAATTAAAACCTCTGTTTGAAAAAGAGCATGCATTTCAACCTTTAAACAATGTCCAAGATTGAAACTTTTTAGATGAAAAAGCCGTGGGTGAAAGATAACGAAACCAAAAGATGAACCTAACTTATATTTGATTATAGGTTCTGAAGCAGTGATCCTCCCAATGAACATACCCCTTCCGCTCCCTTTTCCCCAAACCCTGTTTCATTCTGTCTCGCTTCTTTTTCCCTATCCATATCTCCCCAGCTCTACTCCCGGTGTGTGCGCGCATACGTGCGTGCGAGCGTGTGTGTGCGTGCGTGCATGCGTGCGTGCGAGCGTGAGTGTGGGTGCGCACGTGTGTATGCATTTTTAATGAAGGATTTTTTTCTTTATCGGTGTGGCGTAGAATATGTTAGCTGTGTACGTGAATAGGACGTGTACGTGCTGGTTTACGGATAAGCACGAATTCATTCTTTGACACATGCAATTATACGATGCCGCGAAACACTCATTTAAAGTGATTAGTCATGTCTTGAAAGAAAAGGAAGACAAAACTTTTGCCAAACTTAAGAAAGACGTACGTATCTCTGACTCTCTCTCTACTCTCGCCACCTCTAAGTCTCTCTCTCTCTCTCTCTCTCTCTCTCTCTCTCTCTCTGAATGAGTGAGTGCGCGCGCGCGTGTGTGTGTGTGTGTGTGTGTGTGTGTGTGTGCGCACGCGGGCGTGTGCAGAGTGTGAGTGTGCGTACATGTGTGTGTGAATGAGTGACTGAGTGTATGTTTGTGTGTGTGTGTGTGTGTGTGTGTGTGTGTGTGTTGTGTGTGTGTGTGTGTGTGGGAGGGAGAGAGAGAGGGGGGGGGGGGGGGGGGGGGGGGGGGGGGGGGGGGGGGCTGGGGAGGGAGGGGGAGAAATCCCTTCATAACCGACAAAAGATGTCAAATTCGGGCATTAAGATCAAAACCTTACATTAATTTTGATGCACAGTTCTCTCCCTTTTCTTTCCCCAAATGAAACGCCTGACACTGAAGTCCAAATTGCTTTCTTGTGTAGGGTGGGGGAGGCGTGGGGGCGCTGGAGAAGGGTGTGTGTGTGTGTGTGTGTGTGTGTGTGTGTGGGGGGGTCACTTGCAACCAATGTCCGCATTGCTTTTCCACTTTTTTCATTAACCATTTTTTTGTTTGTTAGTTTGCTTGCACGATGCAGATGACTTTCTCTCATTTTATCGAAAGCTATCCCTGGTTCAATTAGTTCTTGATAATGAAAGAGAAGGTATTGTGAACCTTTGTCCAGGCTGTAGCTTTTTTTTTTTTTTACCCTACCCTCCTTTTTCCCTTCGTTGTACCTGAGCGTCAATTATTTGGCCTTCTTTGCGTGCAAAGACAACTGGAGCAAATTCTAAGCGTGTCCCGTTACTCGTTTTTAAGCGCGCAAGAACTTTACTTTTCTTTAACACTTTAGCATCTGACTTCGCGCAAAATGCAAGTCGTTGGCTCAGTGCAATTCTCTCTGAAGTACGAATGGTCGACTCGTAATACTAAGCACTTGTCTTTAGTGGCAGTCAGGGGAATGAATCGACAGCTGCCCTTTCGCTTTTGTGACGTCTTTGAAATGGAGTTGTCGTTCGTGTTGTTCAATGGTCACATTTTCCGTGACCTCTCAGTGGGACTGTTCCCACGTTGATCATCTTGGCTCCCATGTCCACTGCTACACCCGGGCTTGTCTTGTCGCTGCCCCGATTGGTCAGTAGTATGGAGCTTCGGTCACTCATTACGTCTGGATCATTATCCATTTTAGCTTTACGCACACGTTTCGAAAAGAATTAGACAAATATCTAAAAGAAAAAAAAAATGCGACGTATGTGAAAGATTTCTCTTCACCCCTGTGTGAAAGATTGTTCCTCATTATCCTGTTCAGAATAGATTAAAAAAAAGTAAGCATATAAACAAACAAGAAAGACAGTACCCTGGAATTTTATATTTAATGGGCTAAATTAATAGTGAACGTTGAATCAATCCAAATTAAGCCACCCATTCTAGCTTTCTTTACAAAACTTGAGTAGAAATATCACACATTGAAAACGCTTTTCTGTTTTTGAAATAAAACTGCTACCGTACTCAGGCCCAGTGAATAGATACATATCCCATAAAAGATTTAACTCAACGATTACTTGACATTTCTGTTAAAAATGAAATATTTAAAGTAAATATAAAATGAGGCAGGGAACAGTAAACAATAAACAACAAATAAGAAGGGTAACTCTTGCTCCCACAAGAAAACAGTTCCAAAGGAATGCTGCTCACGACACCGAATCGCCTAACAGACATGACATCACGGAGCACACAGAACACCCCACCCCCCCTCCCCCCCCCCCCCCCCCCCCCCCCCCCCCCCCCCCCCCCCCCCCCCCCCCC
>JADBJO010000065.1:1097226-1107226 GCA_016801955.1 Conus betulinus
AGGATTTACACAAATACCATGCTGCATTACATTTCACAAAACTGAACGGCGTTTCTGCTACTTTGCCCAAACTCGTGAATTGATCGATACAAAACAAGCGTGCCTTATCCTGGACCTTGTGTCCGGAACTTTCTTCCTATTAGATTACAAAATAAGTGTTCGCTAAAGAAAGAAAATAAACAACTTAAAAATATTAAAGAAAACATGTACAGAAACGTCTCACGTGTCAGTAATGTGATTCTTTAGTGAAAAACCAAAAACCTCAATTGGCAAACTTTTCTGTTCACCTTGATTTTAACACCCATTCCTTTCAGTCCCTTACCCTTCTCTCTCTCTCTCTCTCTCTCTCTCTCTCTCTCTCTCTCTCTCTCTCTCTCTCTCTCTCTCTCTCTCGTCACTTCGTATTTCTCTCCAATTTCCTGCCGCTTACGGACTACTCTGGCTACAAAGTTCTTTCCTTGCAAAATATTTGTAAACTTAACACCCATGAAAAGGAAGTTACTTTGCTTTGTGCTGTCTACTAATTAAAAGGTATCGTTTTGCGTTTTCCGGAGCAGTTTGTTGGTTTTATCTTATTTGTTTGTTCAAAGGCTTTTTCCTGCATCTGGCGTATTGTTTGTTTTTCTTCCGACTATTGAAAGATATTATCTCATATTTTGTTGAGTTTTTTTTCTAACGGTTTCAGTTCTATTTGTCTCTGGTAAAAGGTCTGTGGTTTAGTTTTGCAGTGTAAAATGTCTGCTAACTTCAATTTAAGTTCTAAAATAGTTAAACTAAAATTAGCCGAGTATTTCAACTGTTTCATTAAAACTGTCCGAAAAAGATGTAAACTTGTAGTTTTTGGTGCCTATCATTAAAACGTTCATTTTCATTTTTTTATGTCTATTCAAAACGTTTATCTGATACTTTACTACTGTATATTGTATCTGTTTTGGTTTTCTGTTCGAAGATTTTTTTTTTGCAAGGTCTAGTAAAAAGTTTTATCTGGTATTTGCAGTATATTGTACCCGTTTTGGTGTTTTGTTCAAAGTCTTGATCTCTTACTTTGCTGAGTATTTTGTCTGTCTTACTCTATTCATCTTAAGGGCATTACCTCACATTTCTCTGCAGTTCATGTCTTGTTTCTATTCATCTCTTCAAAGGCTTTTACCCTGCTCTTTACCTTGTATCATATTTTTTTCAATTCATTGTTTGTCTGCCAAGAAAAATCAAGTGGGTATTTTGCTGTGTAAGTCAACCAACCTTATTAGTGTTGATTGCCCGTTTGAAAAAAAAAAAAATCACCATATATTCTTGTTCTATCGGTCGAAAGCTTCCTCCTGTCTGTTTGGCAATGTCCGTTAAAAAGTTATTTTTTTCTATATATGACCAAGTATCATAAACTGTTTCGTTTCGTCTGTTAAACATCCGTGGTCTATCACATGTTCTTTACTCCATCGCAGTTTGCGTATCATGTGAATCCAAATGGGTCATCTGACCCAGATCAAGGTTGAAGGTTAAGTGGTCCAGAATCTGATGTCACGACCCAGGCCCAGGTGACAGATCAAGCGATCTGGAATGTATGATGGTGAACCACAGTGGCGTGAAAAGCCATGTGACTTGTAATGAGTCATACCCGTCCAGGGTGAAGATAAAAAAACAAATCAAGTGACCCAGAACTATCATGTCCAAAATAGGTCGGAGCTTAGACTCATTCATTCCAGAAGGGGCATCCAAACAGATCAGCTGCGCTTAGACTCATTCATTCCAGAAGGGGCAACCGAACAGATCAGCTGCGCTTAGACTAATTCATTCCAGAAGGGGCAACCAAACAGATCAGCTGCGCTTAGACTCGTTCATTCCAGAAGGGGCAACCAAACAGATCAGCTGCGCTTAGACTCGTTCATTCCAGAAGGGCAACCAAACAGATCAGCTGCGCTTAGACTCGTTCATTCCAGAAGGGGCA
Organism: Conus betulinus; assembly: GCA_016801955.1. Taxonomy (NCBI): domain Eukaryota; kingdom Metazoa; phylum Mollusca; class Gastropoda; order Neogastropoda; family Conidae; genus Conus; species Conus betulinus. Next base: position 1,099,172 of record JADBJO010000065.1, read on the forward strand.
ACCAAACAGATCAGCTGCGCTTAGACTCGTTCATTCCAGAAGGGGCAACCAAACAGATCAGCTGCGCTTAGACTCGTTCATTCCAGAAGGGGCAACCAAACAGATCAGCTGCGCTTAGACTCGTTCATTCCAGAAGGGGCAACCAAACAGATCAGCTGCGCTTAGACTCGTTCATTCCAGAAGGGGCAACCAAACAGATCAGCTGCGCTTAGACTCGTTCATTCCAGAAGGGGCAACCAAACAGATCAGCTGCGCTTAGACTCGTTCATTCCAGAAGGGGCAACCAAACAGATCAGCTGCGCTTAGATCGTTCATTCCAGAAGGGGCAACCAAACAGATCAGCTGCGCTTAGACTCGTTCATTCCAGAAGGGGCAACCAAACAGATCAGCTGCGCTTAGACTCGTTCATTCCAGAAGGGGCAACCAAACAGATCAGCTGCGCTTAGACTCGTTCATTCCAGAAGGGGCAACCAAACAGATCAGCTGCGCTTAGACTCGTTCATTCCAGAAGGGGCAACCCAGATCAGATCAGCTGCGCTTAGACTCGTTCATTCCAGAAGGGGCAACCAAACAGATCAGCTGCGCTTAGACTCGTTCATTCCAGAAGGGGCAACCAAAACAGATCAGCTGCGCTTAGACTCGTTTATTCCAGAAGGGGCAACCAAACAGATCAGCTGCGCTTAGACTCATTCATTCCAGAAGGGGCAACCAAACAGATCAGCTGCGGTTCAAGAAAAACGAAGTGGGGGGTGTTTGAAATGGGCCCTTCTTCATGTACTGGAGTCAGGGGAGACTCCTTAACTTCTTTACTCCCGCTGTCTGCAGGCAGAGAGGACTCCTTAACTTCTTTACTCCCGCTGTCTGCAGGGCAGGGAGGACTCCTTAACTTCTTTACTCCCGCTGTCTGCAGGGCAGGCAGGACTCCTTAACTTCTTTACTCCCGCTGTCTGCAGGGCAGAGAGGACTCCTTAACTTCTTTACTCCCGCTGTCTGCAGGGCAGGCAGGACTCCTTAACTTCTTTACTCCCGCTGTCTGCAGGGCAGAGAGGACTCCTTAACTTCTTTACTCCCGCTGTCTGCAGGGCAGGGAGGACTCCTTAACTTCTTTACTCCCGCTGTCTGCAGGGCAGAGAGGACTCCTTAACTTCTTTACTCCCGCTGTCTGCAGGGCAGAGAGGACTCCTTAACTTCTTTACTCCCGCTGTCTGCAGGGCGGAGAAGGGTGGTTACGAACTTGCTATTGTCAGACTATGTCAGTGTGATACTGGTTCCGTTGTGGACCGGTCCTTAGTTCTTGCAGTTGGATGTTTGGTTATTTCACTTCGCGTCGTGAAAAGGCTTGGGCTGCTGACTAGGTCTGGACCAGTACCAATAGCGTGGCCGTGTTGAATCCACGGAAAGCCTGCTAAGCACACTGGGTAAATTGTCGATTCTGTTTTGATATCAAAATTGAGGTTGGGTTTTTTTTTTTGACTGCATGTGTTGAATAAAAATTGCTGTTACATATATGAATCGTATACAGTAATTTCAGCCACCCCTCCCCCCTCCCCTTGTGCTATGGAACTACCCTGCAGGTTTTGGTTGTGAAAATCTATGAAATTACGGCATCATGCTAGATCATTAGTAACTTATGGTACTACAATTAAATGAGAATCGTGGTTACGGGAAAGTTATCCCGTGGCAAACGGAAGTAATATTGCCATTTAAATTGCAGTAATCTTGTCTGTCATTTCATTAGCGGCTTTGATATCCAGAAAAGGATGGATACCGTAAGTCCTATCGTGACTGGTTGCCTGCTTTTTCCCTTTCTGTTTCTTTTAGTCTGAATACAATTAACAAAGAGTGAGAAAGTAGGGATGTGGAGCTGGGAAAGGTCCACAGAAGTGCAGTCTCGTGCCAGCAGATTTGACCCCATCGTCCTTGTTTTCATCAGCTGCGGTCAGGTTCTGGTGGTGTAGTTAGTGTTGTGAAGGGGGAGGGGAGAGGGGAGGGGTCGGCTTTTCTGTACAAGCTGGGGGTGGGGCAGCACACAGAGACTGAGGAGAAGCTGAATCTTCTCCTTCACACCTTCACTGTGTTAAGACTGAGTAGAAGAAGCTGAACCCCCCCCCCCCCTTTCACACCTTCACTGTGTTAAGACTGAGGAGAAGCCGAACCTCCCCCTCACACCTTCACTGTGTTAAAACTGAGGAGAAGCCGAAACCTCCCCCTTCACACCTTCACTGTGTTAAAACTGAGGAGAAGCCGAAACCTCCCCCCCTTCACACCTTCACTGTGTTAAAACTGAGGAGAAGCCGAACCTCCCCCTTCACACCTTCACTGTGTTAAAAACTGAGGAGAAGCCGAACCTCCCCCTTCACACCTTCACTGTGTTAAAACTGAGGAGAAGCCAAACCTCCCCCCCTTCACACCTTCACTGTGTTAAAACTGAGGAGAAGCCGAACCTCCCCCTTCACACCTTCACTGTGTTAAAACTGAGGAGAAGCCGAACCTCCCCCTTCACACCTTCACTGTGTTAAGTGTGCTCCGTCAAATACCAACCTGGCCGCCGACAAGACAAAGACGGGTCCTGAAGAATAATCTGGTCCATCCGCCACTTCATGTGTCACGGTCGGTGATCAAAATTCGCTGTGACATCGTTCGTCATGCGTAACAATTTAACCTTAAATTTGACATTGTGTCCGGACTTGATGCCGGAAAGACTGTCTGTCCCCCCTCCCCCACCCTCCTCATTTTTTTTCATGAAGATGAAAAAGGAAGAAGTAAAAAACCAAAATGAGAAGGAGTAAGAAAGTCTGGACATTTTGAATGGATGCTTTAATGCCTGTGTTCGTCTGAATCCAAGACCTCTTACAGGTAATGGGTATAGTTCTTTGTAAACACTGCTGTAAATTCGAGATCATTTTCTCCTGTTTGTGGAGGGTCACAGTTCTCCAATATTGAGAGTCCTTCAGCATCTACATCTGTAGAGTCCGTCCCTTTTGTTGTGGTCGTGAGACAGTCTTGTTCACTGTAACATACCTCTAGAGGTAAACGCAAACTTCAGTCGTGTTGCACTGAGCAATAGAGCCACGTCGCGCGCGCGCACGCACATATTACACACACACACACACACACACGCGCGCGCGCGCGCGCGCGCGCGCACACAGACAGAGAGAGAGAGAGAGAGAGAGAGAGAGAGAGAGAGAGAGAGAGAGAGAGACTGCAATCAATCAAACAGCGGATTATAGCACTCTGCTTCACAAAGACTGGCCATGACTTGGAAACACCCTTCGATCTGTTTTTCTTTGTCTCCACCCCCCGACCCCTTCCCATCCACACCCACCGACTCCTGTGTCTCCCTGTGTGTGTGTCTGTTTTTGTGCCACTGAACTTCAACTGACTTCCTTACCGCAAACCCACCAAAGGCTAACGAGCAATGAAAGAATGAAATACACATATGTATATCCGTTCATGCGTTGTGTCGAGCTTGTTAACGGTCTCTCTCTCTCTCTCTCTCTCTCTCTCTCTCTCTCTCTCTCTCTCTCTCTCTCTCTCTCTCTCTCTCGCCTGTCATACTGGCAGAAACTCCAGATATTCCGGTCCCCTGCTCGATACCTCTAGATGTCATTGGCCTGGTCATTTCAGATCCAAGTACCCTCAACAAACGACTTGCTTTATAAGCAACCTGCAGTACTGATGTCGAAGAGAGAATTGTCAAACAAAAACGAAACAACGCGAAACAAAAACACACAGAGCAATTTCCAACGAAGAAAAGGGGATCGACTTACATCGGATCATTGTCCTCATTAAGGAAAAGACTATTTTCCCTGATGGTTCGTTGTAAAACTCCACCCGCGCAGAAGACGTACAGAGGAACCTTCCAATAAAGTCCCAACCTAATTAGTCTCCCCTTCTGTTTGAAAAATACTCTTTCTGGAAGAATCCTTCTTTATTCTTGTTTTTTTTTTCCTTCAGGACTGGTCTTACACATACGACCTGCTTCCATTTAAAAGTCGAATTTTATGATTGGATTTCAGGGCACCATGGCAGACTTGTGCACGCTAATAAAGGAAACAAAAGCTGTAGATCGAAGAGGAGGAATCGACTATACCCAGCCGACCACCTGGGAAGGGACAGAGGTATGGCTAAACATGGAAGCCATAAAACACGAGAATTCTGCACATGGTTTCCCAAAACGTCAGTAATTAAAACAAGAAAATACCCTACCCTCTCGGTTTTCGCTCTGAGCTTGGTATTGACCGCTGCTCGTTGATGGCGCGGACTACGGGCAGTACGGGTGAACCTGGATTGACATTTTGGACCGGGCTGGCAGCCAGCAGTGTCTTTTTAAAAATGTGTTTGTATTCTACCTACCCTTTCCTATTTTGCGGACGCTGGGCTACATTCCTCTACCATTTTCCTATTTTCCCCTATTCTTTCCTACTTTTTCATATCTTTTCCTACTTTTTTTTTTCCAACAATCTCTACCCTTTCCTATTTATGTTAACTTTTTTTTTTTTTTTTAAAATGATTTTCATGCTTTTTCCCCACCCTGTCGTATTTCTAACAACAACTCTTTCCTACGTTTCTAATCCTTCCCTATTTTTATCGCCCTGTTTCTATTTCTCTTTCTCATTTTCTTTCTTTCATATCTCTCTACTTTTCCCATCTTTTCCTACTTGTAGCCATTCTTTCATACTTTTCACAACTCTTTCCTATTTTTTCTATCTTTTTCCTACTATTCCCTACCCTTTTCTACTTTTTTTTTCCGATCCTTTCTTATTTCTCAGTACACTCTTCTACTTGTCTCTGCTCTCTCTCTACTACTTTTCAATACCGTTTTATGACTTTACCTATCCAATTCATACTTTCTCTACTCTTTCCCAACTTCTCTTATAATTTTCTATTTTTCTCCACCCATTCATATTTTCCCCTGCCTTTTCCCAGTTTTTCCCTATCTTACTTTTCGAACCTTTCCCATTTTGTCCCTACCCTTTCCCACTCTTTCCCACACTTTCTCACTTCCCTTCATTTTTTTCCCCCCCATCTTTCCACTTTACCCAACGCGTTCCTACTTTTCTATTCGCTTCCCACTTTCCCAGTCCTTTCCTACTTTTCTATTCCCTTCCCACTTTCCCAGTCCTTTCCTACTTTTCTATTCCCTTCCCACTTTCCCAGTCCTTTCCCTACTTTTCTATTCCCTTCCCACTTTCCCAATCCTTTCCTTTTTTTTCTATTCCCTTCCCACCTCCCAATGCTTTTTCTACTTTTCTCTGTCCTTTGCTAACTTTTCCCTACCGTTTTTTGTATTTGTTTTTTTTAACCTCTTATGCTTTTCTCTCCCATCTTTTCCTACTTTTCTCTACTATCTTACCCCTTCCTCAACCCTTGCTACCTTTCACCACTCTTTTTCTACTTTCCTCTCTCTTTCCTTTCCGCCTTTCCAAAACCTTGATACTTTTCTCTACCTCCTCCCTACCCTTTCTGTAACCTTTTTTTTTAAACTTTCTTCTACCCTTTCCGACTTCTCCCTACCCTTTTCCTCTTTTTTTTTTCTTCTTCCCTCTCCTGCTTATTCCCATCCTTTCTTTTTTTTTTCTCTTTCTTTCTTTATTTTACTTACCTTTTCCCTTTCCATCTATTTTTTTCCTACCCTTGTTCTGCTATTTGACCTGCCCATGTTCTTTTTTTTTTCATATTCTTTCCTTCGTGTTCCTGTTATCCTTTGCCCCCCTCCCCCTTCCATCCTACCTTTTTCTGCCTTTTCTCTGGTGTTCTGGCTTTCCTTCTTCTCTCTGAATGTTTTCGCTACCTTAGATTATTTCAATGAGGCTGTTTTCTGATAAGAAGTTTTCCAGCAAGACCATGAAGAGATGGGTCACACTAGGTCAAATGGGTGTGGGTCATAGCTATACCTCATTTTCGGTAAGGGACTCGGTCTTTAACAGAATAATAGATATGCTCAGGAAATGTCTCGACGCTTCTGCATGGTTTCTGTTGGTGGGGCTTCTCCTTACGTGAAGACTCAGAAAGTGTGTGTTGCATTTTTTTTTTCAGTCTTTACCATGAGGAACACAGGTGCGGAGAGTGGCTACAAGCAAGGTCACAGGCAGATTGTTGGTGGTGGTGAAGGGGCCTATGTTAACATTACATCCACATCGTGCGGGTCTCTACAACTGTACATCTTCATGCCACAATCCTTCGACCAATAATGGACCAGGATGGACAAGGACAACAAAGACGGCCTGGAGGGTTGGTAGGACTTTTCTGAATTTTTGGTAAATGAACACAAGTTGAGTTCTTATATTATTTGGATTTAGAGTGGTCCATCCGCACGTGCTGTCGTTATTATAATAAACATTCCGTTGCTTGCCAGTTATTTTGTTGAATTCGATGGCACCTTAGAAAATGATGTTACCTCTCCGTTTGTACATTGTGTATAACATCACTGATTAGTCTCTAGCCGTCTTTCATGTGTTTGTCAGAAACGATACCCGAACCACTTTATCCTTAGCCCTGATATTGGTAGTTCTGTTCAGAACGATGTGCTTAAGATCACGTAGCGTTTGATGTTCGCGGGGGCGGGCAGGGGGGTGGGGGGTGGGGGGTATTTTGTCCTTGCTTTTTTCCCGTCACGTGCTTGATAATAATCAGTCAAACTTTCAGTGACATCAAAATTGACGTTCAAAGCTACGTCCCCACCTGTAGATGAATAAAAAGACCTTTTTTTTTTTTTTTTTTTTATTAAAGTAGGGTGATGTTGACTGTTCATCGTCTCCTCCATGAAACGATTCTTTTAACGACGATTGCGTGTTCCCTTCCTGAACATCTGATTTAAACATTCAGGGACCTGGGGCAATATTCAGGTGCCAAAGCTGGTACTGTCAGGCGGTTGGGTGAGAGATGAGCGTGTGTGACAGATTGACAATAGTGTCAGCCAATGGTGCGTCGTCAGGGTACTGTGGAACTTCTGTTTTCTGGTGCACATAATGTGTGCAGAATTCACGGGGATTTTGAGAAAATATTCAAACGTTCTGTTTTTTCCTGTGCAGTCAGAGCTTGGAATTATGGACAGTTTCAAAATTTAAAAAGATTAACAAAGCAAATCACTTTCTAAAAGTTAGAGTTTCTTGTTCAAGAAGTGATTGATGGGTATCTTTACAGTGCGACAATACCTAGGTGGACTGCCATAAAAGAGACTTGCATGGTTTTGTGTAGAGAGCCGCGCCTGGGACTGGTGTCAGATCGACATCATACTTTCCATGATAGAATGATGTTCCAGACATCTTCAAAAAAAAAAAAAAAAAGGCGATGAGATTAATATCTGGCGACTTTGGGTCGATCTCTTCAACGCCTTGATCAAGCCGTTAAGATTCGAGTGTGGGTGACATGTTGACATGTCCAGTGATGGAAATTCAGTGGGGGGGGGGTGGGGGGGGTGGGGGGACATCACAACATCGAATTCGACAAAAAACATTCATCAGCGAGACTTCAAGGATCAGGACAGCTGAGCGACGTTTTCACAAACGCTTCCATTGAATTGATGCCACTCGGCTGTTTGGTTCACAGACGCTTCCATTGAATGGATGTCACTCGGCTGTTTGATTCACAGACGCATCCATTGAATGGATGTCACTCGGCTGTTTGGTTCACAGACGCTTCCATTGAATGGATGTCACTCGGCTGTTTGGTTCACAGACGCTTCCATTGAATGGATGTCACTCGGCTGTTTGGTTCACAGACGCATCCATTGAATGGATGTCACTCGGCTGTTTGGTTCACAGACGCATCCATTGAATGGATGTCACTCGGCTGTTTGGTTCACAGACGCTTCCATTGAATGGATGTCACTCGGCTGTTTTGGTTCACAGACGCTTCCATTGAATGGATGTCACTCGGCTGTTCGAGTCACAGACGCTTCCATTGAATGGATGTCACTCGGCTGTTCGGTTCACAGACGCTTCCATTGAATGGATGTCACTCGGCTGTTCGGTTCACAGACGCTTCCATTGAATGGATGTCACTCGGCCGTTCGGTTCACAGACGCTTCCATTGAATGGATGTCACTCGGCT
>JADBJO010000065.1:1114726-1117226 GCA_016801955.1 Conus betulinus
AATTAGATACATAGATAGATAGATATCCACTGTCATGACGGTGTGTGTTGGCAGAGCTCTAAACAGCATTCAGCACCCGAAAAGCTGAGTATAAGGTTCCTTTTGGATTGGCTGTTCGATGACAGTTTAGAACTCCTATTTCGAGAAACATGAAATGAGTGAGCTTTTTCGCTCACAATGCTATGGTTGAAACGAATGCCAACACGTGTGTTACTTTTTTTTTTTTTTTTTACTACTTGGACTGAAACCAGACAATGTAGCGCGGTCCCTCATCGTCAAGACGAACCATTCCCGTGGATTTTTTTGTTTGCTCGTTTCAAACTGTTTCACGTTTTCCCCCAGCATGCATTTCCGAGTATCGTTATCTGAGACATCCTTTTTGGCAGACTGTACGAAGCCACGGATTGTACGAAGCCACGGTCACAAGCAGGATGTCAACATTTCATATCAGTACATGACACGGCAGAGAAAGAGCTGGTCCGCAAATATAAAGGACTGGACCAAAATGACCGTGCCAGATCTCCTCACGGCAGCCACCAACAGAAGAGCCTGGACAGAAACGGCGGCTGCCTCATCACGTCCCCCCAACGACCCCAGCGGTCAGGGGAATGACTGACTGACTGACGTGACACACCTTAATGGTAGCGGATATGAAGCCCTGGTCACAAGAACCATGGCAACATTTTGCATTAGCACACGACTCGTCCTGTGTGGTAGGTGATGAGAAGCCCCGGTCACACGTAGCATGGCACTATGTCGTGTCGTACCGTGTTCCTGGCAGAAAATTGCAAATCACAACTTTGGAATGCCTTTCAGTCCACGATATGCCCGAAAACTCGGCTAAGCTGCTGGTCCTTTCAACTCCTGATAAGTTTCTTTAGTCCACGATATGCCCGAAAATTCAGCTAAGCTGCAAGTCCTTCCAACTCCTGATAAATTCTGTTTTGTTCCAATGATCATTCACGATAAATCCTCACCCGATTTTCCTGCCCAGCACCAGCGATTCAGAAAGTGATCTTAAAGTTATTGATGACATTCACTTTTTCCACTGTAGAAAAAAAGTCTTCAACTAAGACTTTATTCTCCTACATTTATTATAATGTCCTTCAGTCAAATGTAAGCACCCACCTTAAAAACGACTCTCGTAAAAAGATGGTTAAAACCAACGTGAACAAAGTCCTGGTAGTGCAGAGTACTGCAGGCAGTTTCCGCTTTTGAAGTCTCTGATGTCTATCACTGCGCTATAACCCGCGTATCACGCGCTACATGACGCAGCAACCCCGCCAGGCCTATGTCAGTGGGCCTCTTCATGTAGTTTCGCACTGCCTCCTCTGGACCAAAAGAAGCGTGCAGAGAACAATTATTTTGAGCAAAGTTTAGAAAGGGGGGTAGACAAAGTGTTCGATCGATCGGGTGATTTACACATACTGGACAGCATGGTGTCGAAAGACGAAAAACGAAGGAAACCCTCTTGAGCGCTTCAGACGAGAAACAGGTCAATTGGAAGGTGGTCGTCTTTGTGGCACTATCACCAGCCAACCCCTGTAGACCTACATAAGAAGTAATTTTGTTTTTAGACGGATCAAAACGTTGCTGCTTTAGCGGCGAGACTGAAATAGAAAGATAACACCATCAAATTTCTTACAAATTAAGAATCCCACAGTTTTATCCGAGAAACGAAGAGATGGCGAATGTGCCACATATATAAAATGCTGAAGGAAAAAAACCGTTGGAAGTGATTAAAACAGTCACTTAGAAAAACTGCCTATAGGTTATACAAGGCCTCAATACCAGTGTCCTCGCCTTCTTGAATTTCTGTACGACTAAAATTCGCTTCTCTGTCACTCTGTGCTCTCTGCTTTTCTGATTTCTCTTTATTTCTTTATTGTGTCCACTATTTTTCTGACTTAGTGGCCGTTTGTGCTTTTGTTCTAGAAAAAATAATGTTTCTTGTTCCCGTTTGCCACTGGTTTGTGCTGAAATTTGAGGACTACCGCATACTTTGGCTAAGGAAGACACTGGTTGTCGATGACCTCAGCCACGCGCTATTACAACAGATCCGGAAAGCAGTATTTGAGAGGTGCAATTCATTCTGTAAACATTTGTCAAATTTCGTTTCTCCTCTGTTTCTTTCGTTTCTCGGTCTCTGTCTCTTCTGTCTGTCTGTCTGTCTATCTGTCTGTCTGTCTGTCTCTCTCTCTCTCTCTCTCTCTCTCTCTCTCTCTCTCTTCTCTAAAAGTAAAAGTATAGCATCATTTTCTTGTCAGCAATTCGTGAATCACCTATGTGATGGAATAACAAGACCTTGTGACAAAAGTACAACCTTCTTCCACTCTTCATGAGTTGCTTCTTTACTTGGGAGACGCCCTGGGTCAGTCTAAGAGGCACGATACACCAGAACCGTGACCATCGGCTGAACAGGACTCCACCACAGACAGTTTCTTCCTGTCAAACAGTAAGCTGGATATTTATAGCTGCAATCAACCGACTGGTGCGTTCC
>JADBJO010000065.1:1122226-1132226 GCA_016801955.1 Conus betulinus
CGATGATGAACATGACATCAATGGTCTCCGTCTCTGACGATACGAAATGCTAGTCAGAAAAACAACAAAACCGACAAAGTTACATCACGAGACCAATAGCTTCCAGCAACAGTCGCCCGTGAAGTAAATCAGTTTTTGAAATGACTAGGGAATCGAGGTAATTAATGTAGAGCCTGAAATCGTCGCTACAGTCCACTCATCTGTTAATGGACAACCCACCGGCTTATAGAAATCTCAAAGATTACGGCTATGAGATCGATTGTGTGTTGACATACCCTGTGTAATGAAACCTGTTTTGCATAACTGATCCGAAAGGACCTGTTTTTACAACTCTGCCGCCAGCACTTCGAAACCCTAACGCAAATCGTTATGGTGTGTGTCACGGAGAATGATGCCACTAAAAACTTTCACGATGTTTGAGTGAAGATTGACGAAGTGATCGTTTGACATGACTCTCTCTCTCTCTCTCTCTCTCTCTCTCTCTCTCTCTCTCTCTCTCTCTCTCTCTCTGCTGTGTGTGGCGTGCGTGCGTGCGTGTGTGTGCGTGTGTGTGTGTGTGTGTGTGTGTGTGTGTCTATAAACGAGACAGGCTGACAGGTAAACAGAATGAATTCTCAAAGCCTGTTCGGCGAGTTATTTTTGTGTGCGTGGTGCTGTGAGTACGTGCGTGCCTATAATATTATGCGTAGCGCGCGCTTGAGAGAGAGAGACGGAGAGAGGAGAGAGAGAGAGAGAGAGAGAGAGAGAGAGAGATGATGGAGAGAGAGAGAGAGAGAGAGACAGAGAAGAGAGAGAGAGACAGAGAGAGAGAGAGAGAGAGAGAGAGAGAGAGAGAGAGAGAGATGAAATGAAATGAAATTCATATTCAAAAGAAAAGCCATCACCTAAGTTAAGGGGAGAGTAACCATAAGAATGAACCACCATCACTAACCATTCACAAGAACACAGTTCACATTGTATACCCTTACATATAAAACCACTCTGCCCGGACCGATTAACTTGTATTACTGTGAACAGTTTGTCAACGCACAATCACGTGCAATGTACATCACAGTGACGTAAACAAAATAACCTGTGATACTATTCATTGCCTTCAAAGTTACTATGCTCCAGCGTCGTTTTACATTTTCAGAACGTATTTTCTTTTTTTTTTATGACAGAAGCGTCAAAACAGAAGAAAAAGGCTTCTATGGTTTTACTACATTTGAACAGAAATCATACTCGTGGAAGCCGAAGCATTTTGTATTAAATTTTCATATAGCTCTGTAATGTCGTTGTGATCAACTCATCCTTGTAGTCTATAATGAAAGCAAAAAGCTTGCAACCAATAACACTCAAAGATATCCCCCGTATCATTGTTACAGTAATTTTCATTCTCATTTTTAACCAGAGGGGTAGAATTACTTTCCGACCAAGTATCTGAACAAACACCCTAATCAAACAATGATACTGATGGACAAAACAAAAATAAGCAAATGCATTTTTTGAAAAACTTTTTTTTTCAGAAATTATGCGACAGTTTTTCCTGTTTTCATATTCTGGTAGCTAAGGATATTTCTTTTTTGGAAACTGGTTTATCATTATTGTGTTAAAAAAATCATAGAATTCCTCTGCTTGTCTTTCTTTTTGTCCAAAACATTTTGAAAATATTAAAAACCACTTATATGATTTCGGAGTTGACATTTTGACTTGAAGAGTTCGTATATGTTTTGCCAGAACTTTTTTTTCTGATATGAACCAGATTTGATGAGATTGTCAAGGATATTTCTGTGGAAATGATCTCTCTTTCTAACTTCTCTTTCAATAAATCTCTATATTCTTTTTCTGTTCTTACAGTAAGATAAACTATCCTCTAAACTTTTTGTTCAACGTCTGAACAAAAGTCGTCTCACCATATTTCTTATTGTTGATGCATCCTACATTAAACCAGTCTTTTGACTAGTGAGAGAGAGAGAGAGAGAGAAGAGAGAGAAGAGAGAGAGAGAGAGAGAGAGAGGAGAGAGAGAGAGAGAGAGCAGAGGAGAGAGATCTTATAGAATTACAAACTTATGAACTCTGAGATGAAAAGCCTTATTTATTCGATGCTAACGGGTTTGTTCTTTCAGACATTTAAATATAATAAACCTTTGCTATCCCAATAGAAACAATACACAACCTTTCCTTCTGACTAGGATTCTACACGGGTTTAATGTGATATCACACTGGTCCACCCAGGTCATCTTGGTCAGGGCAAACTGACACAACTGGTTTAAACCCCTTCTACACACCAGATGTTCCGGAATTCCGGCATGTTTCAACGCCGCTTGCTTCTGTATTGGCACAAACATATGGCTGTTTGTACACAAACACAACTCAGAAAAGAACCACCGATAGTCCCTTTCTACAAACAGACATTTTAACATGTGAGCAGCTGGCCTCAAGATGGCAAACATTCGTAAAGCTTGATAGCTTGTTTTATTACACACCCTGAAAAAAAGTTGCTACGCTACTGATTTTTTCAGATCTACTTGGGGCATATATTTGACGGAGAAGATTGTTCTCGAAAGAAAGCACACACTGAGTCCGCAAATAAACAAACAACAAAAATGACTATAGATCATGTAACCGATTAGAACATGTTATGCCAACCCGAAAGTTTACACTTAAATTGTTTAAAAAAAATGGTTATCTACACCTTATGATTTTCACGAAAGTAAAAGCCACAGGTTGTCACGTAAGTAAAGAAAGGTACAACTGAGGACTGAGCAACAAAAAAAAACATTTACAACGACATGCCGGCTGGTTGGCTGGCCAGTATTTTTTCAAACTCACGGTCTTCTTTGGCGGATGGGGACTGATAGTCATCTACACATTGCCAGGCCATACAATACACATGGATGTGACGGAATAAATTTAGTTGTAAAGTTTCAAAGGAAGTCCAAGGAAGTTCAAAATTAAAAAAAAAAAATATGGCCTGAGACTTTGGGTCAATGAACCATCAGAAAATACTTTACCGTGGACTGGCAAAGAGCACAAAAGAAAAAGGGAACAACCAGTTGTTCAGCCGCTAGTTAGCGTTACTAACTCGGACAAAAGGGAGGTCATCTGGTTTTGAACCCCATCAGAACCATGCTGAATTCATTTATAGGCAATTTTCACGGCTGGATCCCATCAGGGGCTGAACGTGCTATAACCTGGAACAGGAAGACAGGGGCCAGACTGCTGGTCTCATCCACATGCAGCTTGTATGACCAGCACTGCAGGTGTCTGAATCTCTCGGACTCGTTGCCTGCTGGAGTGTTCCTGCTGAAAGGCAGCATGGAGCACAGCCATGACCCGTGGTGTATTAAAGTAGGCGTGAGTTCCACAGCAAGATAGTGGTTACTATCTGTCCCAGTGAACATCATGAAACAAAGGAAAACATACTGCACCTTCTGCAGACTCTGTTTCACAATGACCAATTTCGATTTTACATTCCACATCGGTGCCTACAGTAAGTAAGTTCGTGCCAGTCTTTGATGACAGTAGATCCACATGGACCGCCATTGGACAGAAATGATGGGGTCGCCACTCTAGAGATTTGGTTGGGGTCTGACCATACCATGCAGAAATCAGTGTGTTCAGTAGGGTGCTTTGTTTAGGGAATAAAAATAGAGTGAATCAGAACAGACAGTGTCGAACATTACCAAGGTCGCCCGGCGACAGTTCAGGGTCGTCTCTACCGAGTGACCTCACGGTGACATAACGATGTGGATTGTTAATACTGGGGACTGCGACGGGAAAAACCTGAATGTGACTATGAGAAGGGAAGTGCATATGTGTATATATATGTATATGTATGTATGTATGTATGTATGTATCTTTGTATATGCATCTCTCTCTCTCTCTCTCTCTCTCTCTCTCTCTCTCTCTCTCTCTCTCTCTATATATATATATATATATATATATATATGCCAACATATATCTCTGATCCCCAAGCCTACCTGAAAGATAATATAAAACACTGGCCAATAAGGTCTAATCAGTGTTGCCCGAAAACAAAACAAAACTAAAGAAAACAAAAATCACAGGCCCACTAGTTTCCAGCCCCAGTCGCCCGCTCGTGAAATCAGTCGTGAAGATGACCAGGCAATTAAGGTTAGTGGCGCATGACCTGAAAGCACAGCTATCGGCCCAATCAACGGTTTATGGACCCCCCACAGGCTTGCAGACGTCTCCAATTTATGGCCGAAAGGTTCATCGCGGGTTGGCATACTTGGTGTAACGAGGCCTGTTCTCTGCGCTAACTGACCCGATGGGAACTGTTTAGGAGGGTTACGTACTGTTTTATAGCCATGACGCCTTTGTCTCAAAACCCAGACACAAACCAGTGTGGTCTTGTCTGCCAAGAAGAAAAATAACGAAACTAAAAGCTTTTCCTGATGTTTGAATGAAGTATGACGAGCCAGATGTTTTGACAAATGAGCGCGCGCGCGCGTACGCGCGTGAGTGTGTGTGTGTGTGTGTGTGTGTGTGTTGTGTGTGTGTGTGTGTGTGTGTGTGTGTGTGTGTGTGTGTGTGTGTGTGTGTGTGTGTGTGTGTGTGTGTGTGTGTGTGTGTGTGTGTGTGTGTGTGTGTGTGATAGAAAGACAGACAGACAGCTGAAGAGATGAAAGAAGAGAGCAACATACTGAATTATCTTCTCTATTTGTGTGTGCAAGTGTGCGTGCATGTATGTGTGTGAGTGTGTGGGCGCGCGCGAGCGCGCACGTTTGTATGTGTGAAACGGAGAGAGAGAGAGAGAGAGAGAGAGAGAGAGAGAGAGAGAGAGAGAGAGAGAGAGAGAGAGAGAACGAGATAGAGAGAGGAAAAGCAAGAAGGTAGGGGAGGGGTAAGGGAGGAGCGGATCATATACATTTATAGACCATGCTAAACTCTCTCTCTCTCTCTCTCTCTGCTCACACACACACACACACACACACACACACACACACACACACACACACACACACACACACACACACACACACACACAAATAGGACAGAGAGATGCCGACGGGTGTCTGACCTGTGTATGAAAGGAGAGTGTGAGAGCGACCGCGAGCACAGCGAAAGGCACGATTCTCAGCACAGCCATCTCTGTCTGTCGCCTTCGTTGCTTTTCTTCCTGAAACAAAAAACATGCAACCCATGTCACGAATCACGCAACCCATGTCACGAACCACGCAATCCACGTCACGAACCAAGCAACCCACGTCACGAACCACGCAACCCACGTCACGAATCACGGAACCCACGTCACGTATCACGCAGCCCGTGTCACGAATCACGCAACCCATGTCACGAATCACACAGCCCATGTCACAAACCACGCAACCCATGTCACAATCACGCAACCCATGTCATGAATCATGCAGCCCATGTCACAAAACCACGCAGCCCATGTCACAAACCACGCAACCCATACCACGAATCACGCAGCCCATGACACAAATCACGCAGCCCATGACACAAAATCACGCAGCCCATGTCACAAACCACGCAAACCCATGTCACGAATCACGCAACCCATGTCACAAACCACGCAACCCATGTCACGAATCACGCAACCCATGTCATGAATCATGCAGCCCATGTCACAAACCACGCAGCCCATGTCACAAACCACGCAACCCATATCACGAATCACGCAGCCCATGACACAAATCACGCAGCCCATGACACAAATCACGCAGCCCATGTCACGCATTGCTGCTGTTTCTGGGACCACGTGACTCCGCCTGACACTCCTCCTGCCAATTCACTGTACAGTTTTTTTTGTTTTTTTTTTTACTGCTGCTGCTGCTTTTGACACCACCATCATGACCACCACCACTACTACTACCACCACCACCACCACTACTGTACCACCCACCCCACCACCACTACTACTACTATCACTATTACCATTACACTACTACTACTACTACTACTACTACTACTATCACAACTACATTACCACCACCACCATCACCACTATTACTACTGCTACTGTTGCTGCTGCTGCTGCTGCTGCCTATGCTCCTGTAATTGCTTCTACTGCTGTTGCTACTACTACCACTACCACTACTACTACTGCTGCTACTTCTACTTCTGCTGCTGTTGTTGTTGTCACTGCTTCTGCTTATGTTTCTGTTCTCGCTTCTACTGCTGTTGCTACTACAGCTTCTACGACTACTATCACCACCACCACCACTACCACCACCACTATCATTATCAACACCACCTCTGCTACTGCTACGACTACTGCTAGTACTACCGCTGCTGCTGCTGTTTCTATTATTACTACTATTACTGCTGCTGTTGTCGCCACTGCTCACTGCTGCTTATACTCCTGCTTTTTGTACTACAACTACTGCACTTTTTCCACCAATTGTTACTGCTATTGCGGCTGTCGTCCATCGATATTTGACTGCTACCTTTAGAATCATTGCCACTAGTGTTCATGCTGCATTTCTATGTTGTTAAGCTACTACTGCCTCCGATGTTGTTGCTATTGTTTCACTGCAGCTGTACTTTCGTCGCCTTCGTTAAGTCAAGCTGAAGGAAAAGTAATAATAATAATAATAATAATGAATAATACTTATATAGCGCCTATTCTCGGCTAGAGACCAAGCTCTAAGCGCTTTAAAATCGACACTCGTTTACACAACGGGCTGCCTACCTGGGTAGTGCCGACTGAAGAGCTGCCAGCTGGCGCTTCATTCAGTCGTTTCCCGTGTCATCCAGTCAGTATCGTTCAATATCGATCACTCGTTTTCCTTATTTCCTTCATTCTTTCCGTTCTCACTCAGGGTGCATGCTATGTGTAATGTGTAATCCATACTAACGGCCAAACTGGCCTACTCTTCCGAATGTTGGTGATGGGATTTTACATGTGTGCAAGATGTTATGCGTGCTTTCACACACGGAACCTCGGTTTTATAGTCTCATTTCGAAGGACTGCATGGGAAATGGAGTCAGAACCAATGTTGTTAACTCCGAGAGAAAAATCCCCCTGTACCGAAACGCCCCAGCGGAGGTTCGAACCCGCAACCCCAGGATCACCAAGATTACGAGTCGGGCGCTCTACCAACTGAGCTATTCCGGCTCCAAAAGTGAGGTTAGGTCTCCCATTTCATTTGTTCCTGAGTTCCTGAGAGTTTAGGGGTATTTAGATGAATCATGAAAGAAACAGGTATTCACGAGGATGATGATACCAACTTCATCGCATGTTAAACTTAAAGGGTACGCGGGAGATCGCAAACCTCTGTCAAGATGGAGCGGATTTGGGATCCGCCCTTCAATCCAAATCATCATCACGGATCTGCATTAGAATTCACTCAGATCGCCCTTGGACCATATTCCGTCGATCCACCGCGTTTTGTTAAAATCGGTGCGATACCGTCTTCGTAACGTCACTGTCTGCCAAACAGACAGACCTTGACCCGTGGGGTGAAATATAACCTTGGGTGTGTGTGTGTGTGTGTGTGTGTGTGTGTGTGTGTGTGTGTGTGTGTGTGTGTGTGTGTGTGTATGCGCGCGCGCGTTTGTGTGCGTGTATGTGTTTGATAGTTTTCATTTCGTAACATGAAAAAAACCGAGAGTCATAATAAACCATTATTCTAAGATTCAGTGGAGAGAGAGAGAGAGAGAGAGAGAGAGAGAGAGAGAGAGAGAGAGAGAGAGAGAGAGAGAGAGAGAGAGAGAGAGAGAGAGAGGTGGTAGATGTCATATACATAAAACATAACCTGAAAGAAAAAGAAAAGGTATAGTACATAAAACCGTCGTGACAACAGACAGACCAGGCTGGTTCATGAAAAAGACTCAACGCAATTCATTGGTCCGATCAGGCACACTACCGAAAAACTCGTTCCAGATGGGCCATTATCATCTCCCAAATATAAATCAACAGGTACCAGCTACGTCAATCATGATTTGCGTGACTTAACGTTGATTCTGTCTTGCTTATACTCGCCCCCCCCCCCCCCCCCCCCCCTCCCCCCATCCCTCTCCTCCATACCACTACTTGTATATCGTTGATGTCACTGGCTAAGAATGCCAAACGAACAAATCGGGGCTTGATATTTTAGAGTCTGTCTTAGTCTTTTGGTGGTTCAGTATTCAGACATTCACTTTCAGGCTGGAAATTCTCGCTGCCGTTAATGTTACAACTTTCCTCCAAAACGATAAACTAAAAAAAAAAAAAAAAAAAAAAAAAAAAAAATAACCCCCCCCCCCCCCCCCCCAGTGCCATTGATTAAGGAAAAAAAAAGTTCCTAAATGTCGTTTTCTAAAGCAGAAACAATTAAAAAAAAAAAGGAAAATCCTGTTCGGGATAACAAAACAGAAGAGGCAAATAGAACTTTACTTCATCCCTCCTTTCCCAGTTTTTTTGTTTCTTTCTGCACTCGGTGAGGCCATTCATGGGGATTCTCTGACGAGGATTTTCCTTTTTTTTTTTTTTTTTTTTTTTTTTTTTTTGCTGTACAACCTCTGCACCACTTCAGAGGCAGTGCACCCACGCCGCTCATTCCGACACCCCGTACACAGCCACAGCCCGGTCAGGCCCCCGCACTGCTGCCGAGTCACGTCGGTGGTGTTCAGTGGCGCCTGTTCTGATCTAACATACGCAGGACACCACCTACTAAGCCCCTACTGACGACAATAATTGCTTAGTCGCGGAGCCGGCGTGAGTGAGCTCTCCCTCCGGAGGGCGCCACCACGT
Source organism: Conus betulinus (assembly GCA_016801955.1). Classification (NCBI taxonomy): domain Eukaryota; kingdom Metazoa; phylum Mollusca; class Gastropoda; order Neogastropoda; family Conidae; genus Conus; species Conus betulinus. The sequence continues at coordinate 1,130,931 of JADBJO010000065.1, forward strand.
CCGTCCAACGACAGCCCCCATGGACTCGCCGATACCGGTGACCCCGACGGAACCAAACCAAGGCCACAGACGTGGAGAGGACATCGAAACTGAGGTCACCATGAGAGCAGGGCATGAAGGGCCACAGAACTTGAGACATTTTTTTTTTTAATGCTGATCGATGAGAATGAGGATGATTAAGATGATGCTACGGATTTCCATTTCGGTCTGAGACTACATGACAGGGCTGTACTCTACGCTTCCTTTCATAATATATCCCGGCGTCAACCAGGCCCGAGAGATACAGGCACCTGCAGTGTTGGTCAGGAAATTTGAGCAACACTCTCAGAAACGCATCCATTAAGTGGATGAAACTCGACTGTGTGGTCCCAGTCTTCCCAACTGAGCCCGCAGCAAACTCAAACTCTGGGTAGGAGCCGGTCGGGGCAGAAAAAAACCCACATGCCTCTGATGGGATTCGAACCCACGACCTCCCAGCCGGGAGTCCGCGACGCTAACCACTTCGCCACGGCGGGCATGTTTGGCAGTCGCGGGCGTCCATTGGTTTATTTCCGCAGCAACGAGAACCAATGGTAGCAGACAGTTCTATTTTTAGCGGATCAGAGCTATCGTGGGGAGTGTGGAAAACGTGGATTCATTGGCGTGCACGTTGAGCGCAGGTGTGTGTGTGTGTGTGTGTGTGTGTGTGTGTGTGTGTGTGCATGCACGTGCCTTTGTGGCATACATCCGTGGGTATGTGTCTGAAGAGCATGCCCTCAAAAAATCCATTCGCCTGGGAAAATTTTTTTTTTCAATAAAGAAAACCATTTTTTTTAATGTCTAAGAAACACTAATATATTCAGAGCCCGCGGAAAGTTCATGCCTGGAATCCCTCAGACCATCCTTGTCGTTTGAAAACACCCACTACACCCACGCTCGCCCTTCCCGAAAAAATAACAATTATCGTCCGGTTTGCATTTGCATGTGTGTGTGTGTGTGTGTGTGTGTGTGTGTGTGTGTGTGTGTGTGTGTGCGCGGCGCGCGTGCGACACACTGAAAACAGGAAGCTGCAATCCGCTGGCAAAGTGTCATTTGTTCACGGTTCATTACTTGCAGCATAACCACTCAGCCGTGAATTAAACTAAACTATGAAATAAACAAGTGGCCACCCACAGGGTTTTTAAAAAACTCTCTCTCTCTCTCTCTCTCTCTCTCTCTCTCTCTCTCTCTCTCTCTCTCTCTCTCTCTCTCTCTCTCTCTCTCTCTCTCTCTGGGGAAATGGGGGTACGAAGTTTATCCTCAGCTGGAGCAAGTACA
>JADBJO010000065.1:1139726-1142226 GCA_016801955.1 Conus betulinus
CCTCTGTCACCGGATATAACCTGTCCAGTCACAAATCTCCCTTGAATTTTATCCTCACGATCGCGGACACTGACTTTTCACTTCTTGTGTGTTTGCTTCATTCTGTATTATCTGTGTCTCCGCCGAAAGCAGTCCCGAGACTATTTCTTCTTCATAGCGCCACTAACGTTACGCTATGTCTTTGGTCTAAGAAATAAATATAGACCTGACCTCCTTTCATTCATTCGATTCCATCTGCACACTGTCTGTGTCTTTGGTTAAGCCAGCTCTTAGTCTTTTCTGTTTTAATCACCTCTTTCTCTATGTTACATGTATGTGTATTCGGTTACGGCTCTCCGAGGCCGTTTCTTTTTTGTTCACAGCAGTCTGTGCATTTGTCTTTGATTGAGTCAACCCGACGCTTGCGTCATTCGTGTTCACCCTGATCTTTATGTCGTCTAGTTCTGTGGTTTTATATAGCCAGCCCTGACTCTAATTCTTCTTTGATCACCTTAGTCTGGATACCATTTAATTAAAAACCAGCTGCATATTTATTTCTTATTCATTCGTCACAATCTTTATGTTACCTAATCCTTTGTTAAAACCAAACTAGTGACTAACTCTTCTTCGTTAGCCCTAGTTTTTATGACAGCGGTGTAATTGGTTAAACCCACGTCTATGACCATTTCTATTTCTTTTCTCTTTTGCTCTCAATCTTTGTGTTATTCATGTCTTAAGTTAAAACTAGGTCATCTCAGTGTATATGTGATCTGCGTTCAAGATAAGTTTGCGACAATTTCTTATTCGCTTGCCCTAATCTCTATGTTATTATTTTATGTTCTTGGTTAAAACCAGTCCTGCTATACTTTCCATTTCACCACGTCAGTTTTCATGTTATTCATGTGTTTGATTAAAGCCAGGCATAATACTATATGTTGCTCTGTGTTCACCTCAGTGTTTGTGCGTTTTATGTGTTCACCTCAATGATTGCGTTATCAATAATTTTTGGCGAAAGCCAATACTGGGACTGTTTCTCTTTCGCCTTTGTGTTTAACTTATATTTGTCTTTGGTCAAAGCCATTCCTCTGAATATTTTGTTTGATCCGCCTCTGTCTTGATCTTATAAATATTGTTGGTTAAATCCAGTAAAACCACGTGGCTGTTTTTCTTCTCTATGTAATTTGTGTACTTTTTTTTTTCAAACGATAGCTGTCTCTATGTCCTTCGGCGAATGAAGTCTCCGTTGACGACAAGAAAACAGCTGTTGCTTAACGATTTCCGAATGTGCCAACCAGTTGGCCAGTCATTGTGACGCTAGCGATTGCCACGTGTCAATTGGTTTAGTGGAGGATGTGAGAGAATATGTACAGAGAGTGGGAAGACATATACAGTGTGGGAAGACATATACAGTGTGGGAAGACGTGGATGACGTGGAAGAAGGTGGATAGTGTGGAAAGAACATGGATGGTGTGGAAGAACGTGGATAGTGTGGAAGAACGTGGATGGTGTGGAAGGTGTGGAAGGTGGATAGTGTGGAAGACAGTGGATAGTGTGTAGAACGTGGATAGTGTGGAAGAACGTGGATAGTGTGGAAAGATGTAGGTAGTGACAGAAGAAGTGGTTGGTGTGGGAAAAAGAACCAAGATCATAAAGGAAGACGTTGATAATGCAGTGGGACATATACATGGGTGGTGTGGGCAGACGTGCATAGCGTAGGTAGTCGTCAATAATGTTGGAAAACGTGGATAATGTGGAGTAATGCAACTAGTATAGGAAGACGTACAGGCTGTGTTGAGAGATGTGGATATTGTCGATGGATGTAGATTGTGTGGAAACACATGGATATCAACGAAAAATGTGCTTAGGGTAGAAAGATATGAATAGTGTGAAAAGATGTGGATTGTGTCCAAAGAACGTGGACTTAACAAGCAGTCAATGTCAGTCGTCAAGAGGCAACCCACCGGAGGAGACACTGCACTGCTGCCGAGTCACTTCAGTGGTGTTCAGTGGCGCCTGTTCTGATCTAACATACGAGGACACCACCTACTAAGCCCCCTACTGACGACAATAATTGCTTAGTCGCGCGGAGCCGGCGTGAGTGAGCTCTCCCTCCGGAGGGCGCCACCACGTCCGTCAACGACAGCCCCCATGGACTCGCCGATACCGGTGACCCCGACGGAACCAAACCAAGGCCACAGACGTGGAGAGGACATCGAAACTGAGGTCACCATGAGAGCAGGGCATGAAGGGCCACAGATTTGAGACTTTTTTTTTTATGCTGATCGATGAGAATGAGGATGATTAAGATGATGCTACGGATTTCCATTTCGGTCTGAGACTACATGACAGGGCTGTACTCTACGCTTCCTTTCATAATATATCCCGGCGTCAACCAGGCCCGAGAGATACAGACACCTGCAGTGTTGGTCAGGAAAATTTGAGCAACACTCTCAGAAACGCATCCATTAAGTGGATGAAACTCGACTGTGTGGTCCCAGTCTTCCCAACTGGGGCAAAAAAC
>JADBJO010000065.1:1147226-1149726 GCA_016801955.1 Conus betulinus
ACATCTTCTAAAAGCCCATCCGAAATTTTGTTTAAAGTCTTACCACTATAAAAATCTAAGATCCGATGAAAAATGTTAATCTCTTTCAAGAACTCAAAGATCGCGTCAGGCGGAACATTTCTGAACAAGGTTTTCATGGAATCTGCTGTAAAATGTTTGTGTCTCACATCGTGCAAGTCTCAACACTCTAAAAGAACATGTTTCATTGTGAGTGGCACATGACACGGAATGCACCATGGAGCTTCTTCACTCTTTAAAAGGTATGAATGAGCAAAATACGAATGGCCGGTGTGCAGCCGGCATAGAACCGTAAGAGAAGAAGGAAAATATGAAAGAGAAGAAATGGAAGAAGAGGCGGGAAAAAAAGTAAAGAAAGAAGAAGAAATAAGGAAAAGGAGATGAGGAGATATATGAGGAAAAAGTCAAGGAAGAGAGAACGACAAAAGAAGCAGAAGAAAGAGAAGGAAGAAGAACCAGGCGGGATATGAGGATGAGAAGGAGGAAGAGGATAAGGATGAGAGGGAGAAAGAGGTGGAAGAGGAGGAGGAGGAGCAGTAGGAAAAAGAAGACGAAAGAAGAAGAAGAAGAAGAAGAAGAAGAAGAAAGAAGAAGACAAGACAAGAAAAAAGAGAATACAAACAAACAGAAGCAGTAGAATTTTTTTTTAAATGAAAGAAGCTTCTGTAGATAAAGATAAAAAGCAGAAGTTAAAAAAGGAAGAAAGAAAGAAAGATGAAGAATCAGAAAACACATATTACGGCGAAAGAAGAAGAAGGAGAACCCAAAGCGCAGGTTACACGAAAGAACTCCGTTTGCGTTGCTACCTGAAAGAATAGCGATACTCCCCCCCCCCCCCCCCCCCCCCCCTCCTTGCTCCTCCACTCTTACCCTGTTTACCTCCTCTCTCCTCAAATGGAGATCTGATCAATGTAAAGAAACAGAAATGCCTTGGCGTCAAATTTGAACTCATGAATCTGCGGCGCTGTCGTTTCAGTGGCGGGCTTTGTGTTGATTAGGACATAGGGTCCTGTTGTACCGGCGCCTCACTTTGCTGTTTAACGTGACTTTGTATCGTTTTCATAACACCAATCATAGAAGTAATGATGATGATATTACGGAAAGGGAAGGGTTCAATAGCAGCAGCAAGAGCAGCAGCAGCAACAGGTGTAGTAGTAGTAGTAGTAGTAGTAGTAGTAGTAGTAGTAGTAGTAGTAGTTGTAGTAGTACTAAGAGTAGTGATAGAAGTTGTGGTAGTGTTTCAACGCCTTTAAGGTAAAGGAAGTGTACAACACTAGTAGTAGTAGTAGTAGTAGTCGTCGTAGCACCGTTAGGATCATCATCATCATCATCATCATCAGTAGTAGTAGCAGCAGCAGGAGTAGCAGCAGTAGCAGGAGTAGTAGTAGTAGTAGTAGTAGTTGTTGTAGTGGTAATAGCAGCAGCAGCAGCAGCAGCAGCAGTAGTAGTAGTAGTAGTAGAAGCAGCAGCAGCAGCAGCAGCAGCAGCAGTAGTAGTAGTAGTAGTAGTAGTAGTAGTAGTGGTGGTGGTGGTGGTGGTGGTGGGTGGTGGTGGTGGTAGTAGTAGTAGTAATAGTAGTAGTAGTATTGGTGGTGGTGGTGGTAGTAGTAGTAGTAAGATAAGATAATGTTGCTTATAGCCCAGCCGACCGCAAAGGGCCATATCAGGGCTGTCACCACGTTAAATCAACTCACAGGTCATTCATCCACACAATTCTTTAAAAGACATCGTCTAAAATCTCATCCAAAACTTTGTTAAAAATCTTTCCACTGTAAAATCTCAGATCCGATGAAAAATGTTAACCTCTTTCAAGAACTCAAAGATCGCGTCGGGCGGAACATCTCTGAACAAGGTTTTCATGGAATCTGCTGTAAAATGTTTGTGTCTCACATCGTGCAAATCCCAACACTCTAAAAGAATGTTTCATTGTGAGTGGCACATGACACGGAATGCACCAAGGAGCTTCTTCACTCTCTTTAAAAGGTAGGAATGGGTAAAATACGAATGGCCGGTGTGCAGCCGGCACAGAACTGTTTCTTCTTTACGACCACCAGACGAAGATGAGAGGAACTCCTTTAGGTTTGGACGGATCTGAAAGAGTTTGTTATCCGTCTGTGTATTCCAATCCTCCTGCCAGAGGTCTTTTACATAATCGTTAATTTTGGGTTTCAGATCCCGAGCAGGGGATAGGTGTGTTTGACAGTTTCTCTCTTGTGGCATTCTTGGCCAAACGATCCACCATTTCGTTCCCTCCGATGCCAACATGACCAGGAACCCAAGCCAGAAGAATGTTGTAACCCTCCGCTGTCAACTTGGTAAAAAGTTAAAAAAAAGTGTAAAAGTTCGGGGTGCTGAAGGTTGCGGCCAGCTATGGCCTCCAAGCCGACAGTGAATCCGACAAAACCAGAAAGTCCCTCTTTGGAGACCGTGAGTAGTAGTAGTAGTAGTAGTAGTAGTAGTAGTAGTAGTAGTAGTAGTAGTA
>JADBJO010000065.1:1154726-1164726 GCA_016801955.1 Conus betulinus
AGAGAGATGAGAGAGAGAGAGAGAGATGCCAACTGGCTCCATCGGGAATGAGCACAATAGCTGCACATCTTTGCACTTCCATTTGTGTGGGATGTTGTTTCTCTTGAAGATCAACTCAGTGTGTGCTCCGAGATGAGCTTGTTTTGGCACCGGACTGGCCCAACACCTTGAGTGGACCCTAGCCATCCCAACACTTTGTGTGGCGTGGACACTGCTCTGTGTCATAGACAGCACACGCTATTGCGTGAGCAATGCAAGTAGACTGAGTCACGGAAACAGGCGTGTGAAGTTCTGCGTCTCGGTGCTCGTCTATGCTCTCAGGGTAATTAGTCTGTGTGACTCACTTGATTCCACGGCTGAGCTTCTTTGAGGGCATTTACTTCTGTGACAGCCAATGGTTCGCTTTGATTAATCAAGGCAACTCTGATTTGGAGAGTGTTCAAAAGCCCAGGGAATTCCCGTCTGATGTACAGTGGGTACCACCGATCACGTGTACTTAATTGCAAGCCGACGTGCGCAGCTTTTATGACGTCATTTGGCCACATCACATTCTTCTACTTACACCAAACACTTCATAGAAATTCGGCGGGGAATTGGATATTATGTACATATGATTGGGTTCCAATTTACAAGACGTGTGGTCTGTTCTGAATAAAACATTCTTTTATTTCCATTTTATAAGTTGTTCATTCTCTCTCTCTAACAACAACAGTAATGAGGAAGAAGAAGAGAAGATGATGATGATGATGATGATGATGATGATGATGATGATGATGATGATAGTAACAGCAGCACCTGATCCTCGCGTGATCTTTACTTACATATTTCTCGTGACTTGTTCATTCACGGTTATAGAACCAGACCTACACACAGGTTACTCTGTGTAAATAAGAGCGACGGTCTGCCCCGTCTGACTTTCATACGAGAGAATATGCCACAGCAAGATGAAGGGTAAAGAGCGGGAGGAGGGGGGTGGTGGTGGTGGCGGGGGGGGGGGGGGGGGGGGGGGATGTGCAAAGGGGGAAGAAAAGTCAAACAACAGGGAAAGATAGCATACCTTATCTGTGGCATGTCACGTTTTGGTTCCATGAAAAAGATGTGAAGGGAGTCTAGGAAGAAGTATAGATCATTGGCATGTTCACAATTCCATGTTGAAGGGAAGTATAGATAAAGCAGGCAAAACAGATAAGACAGAAAGAGTAGACAGACAGAGAGACATGTCTGTTTATATATCACGTCGGTAGACACGGATATCCGGATAGAGCTGATTTGGCAGCGTTTAACTGTAACCTACTCTGCAGCGTCTAGTTTCTTTTATGTCTAGGAAGCTGTGAGATAATTCGTGTGAGAGGAAACATTGCAAAGAGTGTTACTTTTCAGACCTTGCGTGTCGTGTTTGTGGGAATCATGACTGACAGATAATGGCTGATGAAATCCTCAAAGGGAGCAGTGCACACCGCTCGAACAACAGGACCTAGAACAGATCCCTGTGGACACCGTGTTTTAGTTTGATAGGTTCGTAGTAATGACCATCGCTTGCAGTTGATTCTCAATGTATTTCGAAGCCGGGAAAGAAGGAAGAAAGTATCAGAGGCAGCTTGAAAGTGAAGAAGAGTGAGTAACAACACCTTTTGTTTAGAGTAGGACGCGATCAGAAGGTTGTTCAGCCTGTGGAGAATAGCCGTTTCCGTGCAGCTGTCGGCAAACCGAAACGATTGGTAGAAATTGTGTACAGGGGTGGTTGTTGAGATATATCAGGACGCCTTTCTTGAAAATTTTGGAAACAAAAAGAACAGAAACACGTCCGAAGCTTTTAAGGATGTTTTGATCAGTGTTAGATTTCTAGGAAGAGGGCGAAGGACAGCAGTTTGGAAATCAGGAGGAAGAATTCCAGGTAGATGAGAAATGTCGATCATTTCGCCAGTGGCGGGAAGAAGCTGTAGAACACACTGCATACAGACTGATAAGCTATGAGATCGACCTCACAAGTGTCATTTCCTTCAGGATCTTTAGGATTTCCGCTTTAGTCATGAGGTAAAACGAGGAGAAAAGTATGACAGTGAACTGAGGAGTAAGAAGAGTAATAGAAAAAAAAAATTTCATCTAGTTGGGCCCGAATGCATTGGACTTTGTCAGAAAAGAATGCAATAGGGAGTGTGTGTGTGTGTGTGTGGGGGGGGGGGGGGGGGGGGGGGGGGGGGGGGGGGGGGGGGGAGGGGGGGGAGGATGGGGAGTCGTTTGTTTTCGTTCTGGGTTAAAACTGAGAAGTTTTGGACATGATGGACTACAGTGATTTTGTGGATGTAGCATTGTTGAGCTGAAGGAAAGTAATTTTTTATTGCTGATGCATCAAACTGGTAAGTTTGCTTATTTGCTTACGGTTGGGGATGGGGATGGGGGTTGGGGATGGTAGTGACTATTTTTTTAGTTGGCAGTGCCGTTCCAATTGGCGACATTTTCGGTCTTGAGCCATGGATTTCTGGTGAGTACCATATACCATAGACCATCATGCAGTACTGGAAAGTAGACAATGTTGTGGCGTGTAGAGATGTAAGTGTGGGAAGGAAATTGGAGCAGGCACATAGCAGCTTGGGAAGAGAATAATATGTTGACTGTAGGCTGCAGCGGGTGGCAGATCTTTTGATTTAGCTTGGTTTAGAACAGTGGAGAGATAACACGACTTTAGAGAGACCACCTCGCGGCTGATCAATGACTGACACTGCTGCAGTACTGTTCTCAGAATCGCGAGGGATAAAACCATTCAAGAATGATTGTGTCCACATCCATGCACGGGTTCAGTGACATGCTGAGAAAGACGGTGATCGTACAAGAAAGGTAGAGCCCTTGGAAGTCGGTAGAAGAAGGGACTGGTTGTCGAAAATCTCCAACAAAGATCAGCTTACTGAGGCGAAGGTCAGAAGAATTATCCAGACGTGATGATGAAACAATGAGGTCCGAGGTTTTTGTACCATTTATTTATTATATTTATCTATTATTTAGTTAGTTAGTTAGTTATTTATTCGTTTACTTTTTCTATTTGCTTATATGTTCATTCTACTAAAACCAGCCTCTGTAGCAGTACCTGTAATATCCCTGACAAGCACAGACTTCGTGCACTAGCCGTAGCAGACGATACTGCAGGCTCTGACTTCTGAGAATATCTTGAGACCAATTATTTCTCCCCCACCCTTCAACCACACTTGGCACCCCCAACCCACTATTTCCCTGTCGTCCTGATTCCGTCCACCTCCTTTTCGTTTTTGTCTACATTTTCTCACCCGTTCACACCCTCCCCGCTTCCACCCCCACCCCCCTAAACTCCTCTCTCCTCTCTCTGCCCGTCTCATGCTATTGGCAGCTTCACTGTGAAGTGTCTTGGCTGTGAGAAGACCTGCTCTCTCTACCTAACGGACACACATGCGCTTCCTTTGTCCAAGAAATGGAGTATAATGAGGTCCTTTGGCATCTGCTCGCTTTTTCTTCACCTGCAGGGCGTCTGCCCTATTCCAAATGTGCGTCATAAAAACCCTTGGGGATCTGTGAAATACTGGTTTGATGAAACGCTTCTCGGAGTCTGATGCATGCATTCGGATTTTCATAAAAGCATCTGATTTTCAACCTTTTGACAACAATGCAAAACTTACAGTGTGTTCCTATAGTTTTTGTCATGATGTGTTACTCTTGGAACAAGAAAAAGAGTTTCATTTGCTGTTTCACAAAAAAACGCTGCTCCTTGCTTCAGTCACCAGACTGAAAAAAACCTCATACATTGTCATACCGAGCTGTACGGGGACTGTCTTATCTCTGTATGTGGTGGTAAATATGATGTACATCTTCACCCTGCTCGCTGGGTATTACAATAAATGGTTTGAAACGTATTTCAGTATTTGTTACTCTAGTTCCATACGATGTTATTCAACAGTCTTTGATTGCCATATACCAAAATGATTTGTAAGTGATGAAAAGAAATTCAAAGTAAAATATCAATTTCTTGTAATGAACATATTGCTGAAAATGTTACTCATTGACTTTCAGCCGTTGCATCTGGTGATGTTTCTTGCAGCAGATGGCTAGAAGGGTCTTCAGAGGAGAAAAGAAACATCCGAAGGTGCTGGGGAGGACCCAGAGAAGCACTGTCTTCACCTGCCTTTAGAGCAGTCCTGTACCACCCTTGGAGGCCTGCGCTGTGTTGACGATGGGTACAGGCTAGATGGCTAGAAGGGTCTTCAGAGTATTTATCTTCTGCTTTGTTTGGTTGAGTTAGCATTTTCAGATTGCTGATAAATACCGGTGTTTGAAGACCCCCTCCCCCCGCCCCGCGCCCCCCACACAGACACAGACAGGCGCGCGCGCGCACATGCACACACGCACACACATAAAACATATGCAAACGAACGCACCGGCTAATTATATCTTGTTTACAAATGTGAGTCGAAAATGAAACAGAGCAGTGATGATATCTAACATTGAGAGAAAATGAAACATTTGACCCGTCTTCTCTCTCTTGTATTACTATCGCTTCCATCATCATCATCATCATCATCATCATCATCATCATCGAAATATGCGAAGGGTCAAAAGAATGAATTTACCACTGTTGTGTGGTGGTCCATAGCGCCTAACGCAGCTGGTGAGCTGATGGTTCAAAGTCTGTGGGATCCCCTACATTGTTGTGGGATGATCTTACCCGGCAGCTCCTGTCAGCCTGTGAGATCCCCTACATTGTTGTGGGATGATCTTACTCGACAGCTCCTGTCAGCCTGTGAGATCCCCTACATGTTGTGGGATGATCTTACTCGACAGCACCTGTCAGCCTGTGAGATCCCCTACATTGTTGTGGGATGATCTTACTCGACAGCTCCTGTCAGCCTGTGAGATCCCCTACATTGCTGTGGGATGATCTTACTCGACAGCTCCTGTCAGCCTGTGAGATCCCCTACATTGTTGTGGGATGATCTTACCCGACAGCTCCTGTCCAGTATGTCACGGAGGGAAACTGGAAGACTAGGGCCAGACAAATCAAGTTTGAAACAAACACATTTCTCAAAGTCTGATTCAGATTTCTTGACCAACATCTTCACTACTACAAGTCTGGTTCAGATTTCTTGACCAACATCTTCACTACTACAAGTCTGGTCAAGTCTGGTTGATGCCGGAATGCTTTACAGCAGGGACGAGCATGTCCCTATCTTGCAGTCTCAGACCTAAAACGGAACGGCATGCCATCATCGTCATCAATACTGATCGTCATATAGAACGATGACAATAAGTCTGCAAGAATACAACCATACACCCCCTGCTCTCATAGTGATCACGGCTTTGATGTGTCTCTTCCACATTCCCACAAGCGGAGTCATAGTCATCAAGAATCATCGGTTCTGAGATCCAAAAGCAGGGCACTCACTCGATCTAGCGCCATGACAAAGCGCAATTATTGTCACGTTGTGAGGTCATAACAACCCGCCCCCCCCCCCCCCCCCCCCCCCCACCAACCACACACACACACACACACACAGACACCGAAGTGACTGGACAGCAGTGTGGTGTCTGCTCCGGATGGTGGCTTCATGACGACATGACACTGATAGCTCCTTGAGACGTGCTGATGCGGAGACTGTCATAGAAAGGATCTGAGTGTGGCTGTGTAGGCGGACAGGATCCAGGAGGTGGGGCAGCATAAACCGAAACAGTCACAGGGAACAGAATCCCAGGATGGGGAACTATTTGACTGGTCTATGTACTCCAATATTAGGAACGTGTCTCTGGTCTCTCTCTCTGTCTCTCTGTCTCTGTGTCTCTGTCTCTCTGTCTCTGTCTCTGTCTGTCTGTCTGTCTGTCTGCCTGCCTGACTGCCTGCCTGTCCCTGTCTGTCTGTCTGTCTGTCTGTCTCTCTCTCTCTCTCTCTCTCTCTCTCTCTCTCTCATCTCTCTCTCTCTCTCTCTCTCTCTCTCTCTCTCTCGCCTCCCCCATGATTATGGAGATATGAAAAAAGATCAGAGGACGGTGAACTATTTGCCTGGCGCCTGTACTTGGATGCAGAGAAAACGATGTCATAATCTACCGTTATCTTCCCTCGGTCCTTCTTTTTCGCTACCCCCTCCCTCTCTCTCTCTCTCTCTCTCTCTCTCTCTCTCTCTCTCTCTCTCTCTCTCTGTCTCTCTCTCACTGTCTGTCTCTCTGTCTCTGTCTCTGTCTGTCTCTCTCTCTCTCTCTCTCTCTCTCTCTCTCTCTCTCTCTCTCTCTCCGTCCTTCCTACCACTCTTCCCTTATCCCTTCCCGCCGTCTCCTCCCACACAATTATGAAGATGTGAAAAAGAATCAAAGGATATAGGACTATTTGCCTGGCGATGTTACTGGGATGCCAAGAAAACGATGTCATAATCTGCAATTACCTCTCTCCACCCCTCTCCTCCTCCCTCCTCCCTGCCCCTCCCTCCCCCTCCCCCCCTCTGCCTTTCCTCCTCCTCTTTCTCTATTTTTCTCTCCATTATAACCATTGACGTATGCAACAGATCAAAGTGTAGGGTATTATTTGCCTGGCCTCTTTACTCGGGTGCACAAAAAGATTGACCCTAGTGAGTCATTATGACACATTTCTCTTCCTCCCTCACCCTGTTCACACCTTCCCCCTGACATTTCCATGTCCTTCTTTGTTCTTTGCTTCCCTTCTTCTTCTTACTACTGCTGCTGCTGCTGCTGCTGCTACTGCTGCTGCTGCTTACTGCTACTACTACTGCTATACTATTGCTACTACTACCACTTTTGCTGCTGCTGCTGCTGCTGTTACTACTACTACTACAGCTCTGCTGCTGCTGCTGCTGCTGCTGCTGCTGCTACAACAGCAAAAAAAAAAAACTACCTTATTGTTGTTGTTGCTGCTGCAGCTACTATTAGTACTACTACTACTACTACTTCTACCTCTTCGTTTTTCTTCTTTCCTTCCTTTTTTTTTTTTCTTTCTTTCTCTTCTCTCTCATAATTATCTAAATGTAATGACATGTCAAAATATAGGGGGTATTTGCTCTCTACCGTTTTGATCAGATGCAATCTCCCCCCCCCCCCCCCCCCCCCCCCCCCCATTCCCCCCCAAACTATATCAGCATCATGATTAAGATAATGCTCTTTTGAGGACTATTCATATCGATTTCTTTTACTGATCGTCATCATCATCACGAAACAAAAGACATCGGGAATATTTGCGTTAGTTGTTTACTCAGGTACCCCAGCTCCCCCCCCCCCCCCCCCCCCCCCCCCCCCCGTCCTCTCCTCTCTCTCCCGTGCCCCTCTCCGTCAAACCATGATTATTTTCATGACTGAAGCGTGTGCAAGGATCAAAGAATGAGGGATGGGGGTACAACGGAGGGGGGTATGCGTGTGTGTGTCTGGAGTCTTTATCAAGGTACACAGACTTCAAATCCATGGGCAGACGACCTGTGTGCAAATTGACCATTTTTCAGGTAACGATTCACTGCTCCAGAAATTTACTATCACATAAGATAAAGTATGGAAGTACGAACAGAATGAATCTTCACCGGAAAAGACATTGAAGTTTGGTCTACATCTCGAGAAAACATACTGCAGTCAACGTCGTGTTAAACTGGTTGACACTGAAGGACGTGGACAACTTCAGGTCCCTTGGAGGGCGGAGGGGGGGGGGGGGTGGGGAACAAAGGGGGCAACTCAACAAGGACATAAAGATGAGATCGTCCTGGCTATGTCTGCTATTATAAGACTCAATGTGCTATGTCTGCTATTATAAGACTCAATGTGCTACGTCTGCTATTATAAGACTCAATGTTGTCTTGAAAACATCCTTCTTCGAGGATGAACGGATATTTTTTTCTTCTTTATGGATGGGAATACTGGATACGTATCCTTCTACATGGATGGTAGGACTGAATATCCATCCTTCACTATGGACACTAGGACTGAATACAATCTTTCTATTGGATGTGAAAACTGGAGATTCATCCTCTACATGCACACGAGGACTGGATAACTGTCACTTTATATGAATTTGAGGACTAGATTATTCATCTTTCTATGGGGATATGAGGACTGGATATCTATCCTTCTACATGGATTTATACATTAAATATCCGTCCTTCTATAATATATATGGATGTACACAATGGATATCGATCATTGTATATGGATATGAGACCGGATATCCCTTTTTGTGTATGAACGTGAGGACTGGATATCCATCCTTCTTTGTAGATGGGGACTAGATATCTGTTCCTCTCTACGGATATGAGGACATGATATGCATTCTTTCTATGAATGTCAGGAATGAATACAACTTCTCTATGAATGTCAGGAATATGGAGCGACCGATGCAGACCGTTTAGAATAAGCAACCTCTGACAGATTCTCTGCTGTAAGGAACACAAGGACAAATAACCGTACGAGGCAACAACTCAGCACGTGCATCGGCATTCAACATCCTCTCCTTGCAGTGATCAAATGCCAAAATCTTGCTAGGAATAGCTGAGCATCTAGCCATGCCTCTCTATGTAAGACTCTCCTGTAGGATAAACACAGATGACAGACGTCTCAGAGGCGGAGCATGGATATCCCCGATGGATGAGACGAGAGACTGGACTGACTGTAAGACCCCTACCTCCTTGCCCATGATTGAGGATAAAACGCTGTGGAATCACTTTACAGCTTATTTTTCGTGAGACGAAAATAAAGAAAATGAACAACAATGATAATGTAACGTGATATACAGTGTGCTGTTGTGTGGCGCTGGTGCCGAGAGGGGGAAATGTAGGTTCTGTGTAAAGTTGGCTCATGAGTTGATGATGTCAGTGAGGATATGACGTCATTTCATGATCAATGCCGCGAAAAAGGATCAGCTAATGTTGAACTGAAAAAGAAATATTTCAATCGTGTGCTTGGGCACGCACATACACGCATATGCACATACACACACACGCGCGCGCGCGCGCGCGCGCGCGCGCGCGCGTGTGTGTGTGTATGTGCACCTTTGTCTTTCCACTTTCCCTTCCAACCCCACCAGCAAATAAAAATAATTAAAAAAAAAAAAAAAGCATGAGGCAAAGAAGGCGTTAAATTGGCTGCAGCTTTGAGTGGCCACACTGGAATGGAAAATGGTCACGTTCATATTTCCTTGAAGTATAACGCTGGAGAGTAAAACACACACACACACACACACACACACACACACACACACAATGATCGGGAGAATTTCCCCGTCTAATGCTCCATTCAACGGGCCTTCCGCACTGTTTACCTTGCAAAATGATGTTCCTTGGAAAAAAAAAAAAAGCCCCGCTTGACAAGGCGGCATAAGGTGTGTGGGAGGGAATATTTTCAATTTGGTTAAAAGGCGTTTTCACCTGCTAAACTCTTTTTAGACTCTTTGTGTAAGTGTAAATTGAAGGATTTCAATGTTTCTCAGCATTCTATAGACACTCTCCTACCCCCCTCCCCTTCTTTCCCCCCCCCCCCCCCCCCCATCCCCAAATTTCATGAGGACAGCAGCTCCTGGATGATTATTTTTGTTCAATGTTCATTTAAGGCAAATGATGACAATGATAAAAACAGCAGCAACAACAAAGACACCACCAACACTACCACCACCACCACCAATCATAATAATAATAACAATGATGATGATGATGATGACGAAGAGAGAGAAAAACAGTTTTTTTTACCAATGGTTTGATTCCTAAAATGCACGTTCAGCGAGCTTTAAATCATTTGAGTTAAGTACAGAAAGCATCAATCTGCACGAAAGAATTGGCACAGAATATGCGCACACACACACACACACACACACACACACACGCGCGCGCGCGCGCGCGCGCGCGCGCACGCATGCACACACACACACACAGACACACACACACACACACACACACACACACACAACAGTGCGTGTGTGTGTGTGTGTGTGTGTGTGTGTGTGTGTGTGTGTGTGTGTGTATGTGTTGTTGTTGTTGTTCTTGTTAACATCAATAAAGAAAAGTAC
>JADBJO010000065.1:1174726-1187226 GCA_016801955.1 Conus betulinus
GGAAGCCTTTGACCAGACAACCTAACATCTCCATCAAAGTGCGTTCTTTCCGCTGCTCACCCCCTTAAACGCTTCATCAGCAACATTGAACATCAGGGACACAGGGGAGATGTTCAAAGGGATCGATCGTAGGATAGTGTGAGGGTCGGGGAGGTATCTGCGTGTGCCAGAGAGACTGCTAGACCAAAGAATGAAGGACTATTTTACCTGGGAGGCTGGGGAATTATTTCCCTAGAAAGATGAGAGGCTGGATTGTCCATGTATTTACTCAGATTAAGCAGACGGTGTGGAATATTCCTTGTGTGTCACTGCAACTGACCCCCCCCCCCCCCCTACATATTTCACACTCCCTCCCCCACGATCCTCATCACCTTCCTCTTTCCCTCCCTATTTGTCCTTGTCTTTGGTCTGTTTATCCTCTCTCTCTCTCTCTCTCTCTCTCTCTCTCTCTCTCTCTCTCTCACACACACACACACATATATATATATATATATATATATATATATATATATATATAATACCACTAAAATGCCTAATAAAATTCTTAAAGTGCTCAACCCCTTGGGGAGCAACAACCCATGGGGTTGAGCACTTTAAGAATTTTATTAGGCATTTTAGTGGTATTTTTGATAATAGCTCCTCACGTTGAGCACTGTGGCCTGATGAATTTTAAAATGGAGGAAATCAATTTTAGACAATCAACAACTATATATATATATATATATATATATATATATATATATAAATATAAACAAAGCTCGCTCTTATGTCTCAGATTGTAGAAATACTGGGGTGGTAAGCCTTCATATCTACAGTGGTAGATGATTCTGCCTGACAGTATGTGCTTGAGTGGGTGAATGGGGAATAAATAAATGCTTCTCAAAATGAACCTTCAGCAAGCTTATATTCTCCAACAAGGGAGACCATCTCCAATGGGGAGAAAGCTCACTAACATATAACTCCTGGTCAGATACCGGTATTTCGAAACCTGATTGTTTCTCCTCAGTGACCGCGGAAAGTGGTAATTTGTCTCCTCTGCCTTTTCGGTTTTAAGAAGAAAGCTATACCAGAAAAAGGCTGGTGTGCAATACCATAGTAAGTTTGTTGAGTTTTAAAAAAAACCAACTAAGGTGCCACCTAAGAAGCAAAAGAAAATCTTGAAAGAGCAAAACAAGCTACATTTTCTTGTGAAAAGTAAAAAATATAAAAAGATAACCTCTTAAGACACAAGTGCTGAGGGCCAGTTCGTGGAATGAATCTGCAAGGGACTAGATTACAATGAAACAATAAATTCCAAGGATAAGTACCGAGCACCGTTCCAGCAACTTTCCGCGGTCACTGAGGAGAAACAATCAGGTTTCGAAATACCGGTATCTGACCCAGGAGTTATATGTTAGTGAGCTTTCTCCCCATTGGAGATGGTCTCCCTTGTTGGAGACTATAAGCTTGCTGAAGGTTCATTTTGAGAAGCATTTATTTATTCCCCATTCACCCACTCAAGCACATACTGTCAGGCAGAATCATCTACCACTGTAGATATGAAGGCTTACCACCCCAGTATTTCTACAATCTGAGACATAAGAGCGAGCTTTGTTTATATTTCAATATTTTCTTGCAGTCATTGCAACACCTAGCTGCTCTGTAAGTTGCTGGAACGGTGCTCGGTACTTATCCTTGGAATTTATTGTTTCATTATATATATATATATATATATATATATATATATAGAGAGAGAGAGAGAGAGAGAGAGAGAGAGAGAGAGAGAGAGAGAGAGAGATGACTATGTCATGGGCTCGCGCCGTGTTTTCTTGTTAGAGAGAGAGAGAGAGAGAGAGAGAGATTAACGGGAGACTATGTCATGGGCTCGCGCCGTGTTCTTTTTGGTTACAGCGCCATGACGTGATCGTGTGAGCCGTTAGTCCATTCGAATAGCTCATAACATTTATTTTGGTCGCCACAAAACGTCTAGGTGTTTGCTATTATATGTTTTTGTTTTGGTCTGCTCTGTTCTTAGAGATTTTTTCCTGACAACAGATGTCTCAACACAAAATTCGGGGCTGTTCTTTCTGCGAAAAATAACTGGTTGGTAAAGTAAGGCGCCATTCTTCATTGTCGGTGTATTTTCTTACAGCTTTTTTTTTCTTCTATTTTTCACATTAGCAATCAGTCCTTCTTTCTTCTTTTTTCTTAAACGGAATTCTGCAAGGGATAACTTTCTTGGTTGCCGTAGCTTCTTTCACATGCGGCACACGCAGCACTTCGGGGGTTTGTGTGGCGTCTGAAATTCTAGCAATTCCGCTTTGGTGGAAAAGGAGGGAGCTGGAAGAAATGGAAAGAGAGGGTCAGAAAAGGAATATCCTCCCCAACCCCTTTCGTCACTTCTTCCTATCCTCTGACCCCCCTCCCCCACCCCCCCCCCCCCCCCTGCTGTTCCCTCTCCTCTCCTGTCTCCCCGTCGGAGACACGAACTGTTGACCTGCAACTTTGTTGCATCAAAAGTAAGCGATTTGTCTACAGGGCCACCGGTTGACGAAGACCTGCACCGTTGAAATAGCAGATTGATTGTCTCCAACATGGTGTGCTGGAGCGAACGGTACCACTCCGATGTGTAGAAAAGGAAGAAAAAACTATTTCGTAAGAAAAACGGCATGATACCAGTTTTTCCCTTGATCGAATATGTAAATCTGGTTTGATGTGGAGTGATGTAATTTGAAGTAACCTCTCCAGTACTTACTTCACCCACCTCTCTCTCTCTCTCTCTCTCTCTCTCTCTCTCTCTCTCTCTCTCTCTCTCTCTTCGTGATCATACACACTGTAGGAGAAAGAAAGTCTTCGTGATCATACACACTGTAGGAGAGAAAGAAAGGAGAGAGAGAGAGAGAGAGAGAGAGAGAGAGAGAGAGAGAGAGAGAGAGAGAGAGAGAGAGAGAAAGAGAGAGATTTCGTGCTTAATTGTTTTGCTTAGTCCCATAACGCTAGACTAAAAGAAAAGCTAAGTAAATAAATAGATACTCATCATCTACCGCCAGTACTTAAACAACTCTCTCTCTCTCTCTCTCTCTCTCTCTCTCTCTCTCTCTCTCTCACACACACACACACACACACACACACACACACACGCTATGGCAAGGGCGCCTCTTGCCCTCTACCCCCTCACAAGGTAAGGTAATGTTGCTTATAGCCCAGCCGACCGACCGCAAAGGCCGTATCAGGGCTGTCACCACGTTAAAATCACCCCACAAGTCATCCATTCATGTATGAGCTGTAAACCCGTCATGTCACGAACAACCCGATAAAATCTTGATACATTTGCACGTTCTACAGCCAGCCATCTTGACTCTGCCTTCGCAGAACCAAATCCTGTTTCTTTTCACAGCGGGCAGGTCTGTTTTTCCTTTCTGCCATGTGTCTATCGAACATTAATTACAATACAGCACGAGACATTGTACATATTAAGCCCCTGAATGAGCGTGTGAAGTTTCCACACTGTCCTCCATGACGTTTTTACGACACGTGAAGGGCACAATAATTATGTACCAATGGCGGCAAGGAAGCGTACAGTGCTCAGCCAAACACAAAGCACGACACATAATCATATGTCTAAAACCAGCGGTAAAGAAAAGCCGGCAGAAATGCAACACTTTGATGATCAGTTCCGGACAAGACAGCCGTCAAAATCACATAGGAAGGACAGAAGCCAGAAGAAATAGACCAGTTCCAGTAACAGGTGGGTACAGCGGCCGTGGTGCAATGATTAGAGTCACAAACTCCACGCTAGGAGGTTGTTGGTTCGATTCCAGTCAGAGCCATTAATGTGTGAGAGATTTTTTTTTTTCTGCCGAATCTGCTCATACCCAGAACTGAGTTTGGGCTCAGCTGGGTGACCGCAAGCACACAGTCGAGTTTCTTCTTCGATTAATAAATGCGTCACTGAGAGTATTGCTCATATTTTCTGAGCAACTCAGAAGTATCTGTATTTCTCAGGCCTGGTTGACGCACACAATATACTACGCGAGCGTAGAGTATCTCTCTGGCATACGGTCTTAGGCCAGAATTAAACTCCGCAGCATCACTTTTATCATCATCATCATCATCATCATCTTTATAGATCAGCATAGAGTTGAGTATATCTCTGTCACGCAGTCTTAGGTCAGAATTAAATCTCACAGCATCATCATCATCATCATCATCATCATCATCATCATCACCATCATCATCATCATCATCATCATCATCACATCATTGTCTTCATCGATCAGCGTAGGAAAGTCACAGATTCAGTGGCCTTTCACATCTTGCTCACATGGTGACCTCAATTTTGAATTTCACTCCACATCCAAACCCTTCGTGACTTCCTGTCGAGGTGCCGGTATTGGCAAGTTCATGGGAATTGTCTTTTAATGTACGTGGAGGCATTAGCCGGAGAGGGACACTTACTCACGCTGGTTTCCGCGACTAAGCAATCATTATCGTCAGGTCCTGCGTATGTTGGATCAAAACAGGCACCCCAGACACCATATGACTGGGCAGCAGTGTGGTGCCTCCTCTAGAGAGTTGCCTCATGATGATGTTTCTATGCAGATTGCTGGTGGCTGGAGGGGACAAACCGGGGGTGTGGCTGACGAGACAGTCAGTGTGTCACTGTACGTCACAAATCATCCCACAATCCCATGGGGAAAAAAAAAACGAATGAAATGATTTCACCATCGAGCTAAACGTTTAGACTGAAGTCTTTGTGATGAAAAAAAATTCTGTTTTTTTATGTTTTCAATCTGTTTATTTTTGTATAAGTGTATTCAATAAGTTTCGTAAGGAAAATACGTTTCTTAAGCATAGTAGCGGTACAAGTGTATTCAATAAGCTTTGTCAAGTCAAGGAAAACCCATTCTCTTAAGCATAGTAGCGTGCGGCAGAACACGTGGTCAATGTGCAGTCATGAATCTCCGGATGGCTTGGGCGTTATTCTTTACTCCGTTTAGCTTTATATGTTTTAATGATATCTCTTATTCCATAAAATAGATATCGGATGTGAAGCTTGCTTTTGTAACGGTAATTTGTATACCAGCCTCACTTACTGCGTTCGTCATGAAATATATGACGTCGGAGCCTCGAATTACAATAGCAGGTTAGTGTTTCCAAGGTTGGCGATTTAAATCACTATTCTCCTTGTAGATCTATCTCTCTGAACTTACCTGAGCTGTAGCGCTGTTCTTCTACCATAATCTCATAGTCATAGCCATTCGCAGGCATACCGGATGCAACAACGGATTGTTGTAAATCTTTGTGCACATTTGCTGCCGTTTTCGTTGTCGTTATTGTCACGACGAGACTGCTTTTAACTTTCAGGAAGTTGTATGCGAGACGTTGAGTGTCTACTTCGGTGTCGCTGGCTGGCTGAATCTGATCCACATATTTGTACACAGGTTGTTAAGGTTTTAGGCTTACTTACTGCGGTTATCTGACCGGCGGTCAGTGGCAGGGAGTCCAGTTGCCCTTCTTTTGGCCCTGGTTCAATGAACCACTCTCCGGTGACATCGAGGTGGGGCGTATACAACTCGATTTTCTTGGAGAACCGTTTCGTTCCCTGCCGAGTGGCATAGCAGATTGACACCAGGGGGAGAGGTAGGTAGCAGATTTCCTTTGAGGCACACTGATGTGAGAGGTCAGTGTCAGGCGGCGCAGCCAACCTCCCAGCCGTATGGGTGACGACTGGTCAACCTGGTCAACGAGGGAGGGGTCCTAGAGATGTAGGGAGGTCAGCAATGAGGCGCTGCCTGACTGCGATTACCGTGGCCTGGAAAATCATGCGTTTGGTGAGTGCATGGTGGGCACCCCTCTCGGGGTTAGGCTGGAATAGTGCCCTCTCGGCCGTAGTCAGCGTGGACCATAGTTAGGGGACTCGTGCAGCGCTCCAGCGACTTTCGTCCTGCTCCCTCTTTCAGGCGCCTTACGCGCCACATGCACAGGACCATCGCCACACAAGCATGAAGAAAGCCCCCTGGTGGCCCTGAAGACAGCCCTTGGGGGCGGGGGGGGGGGGGGGGGGGGGGGGGGGGGGGGGGGGGGGGGGAGGGGGGGGCGGGGGGGTGGGGGGGGGGGGGGGGGGGTGAAGGCGGAAAGAAAACCGACACCCACCGTCGGCCGACCAACACCATAAAGTGAACCTACGTTCGCACAAAACCAGAGCTGAGAGAGCGACAGACGACAGCCTCCAACCAGAACCAGACATACTACTGCCAGCGACAACAACTGCCACGAAAGTCACAGACTTCGGCCTGCGAGTTTACCTTGTCCGTAACAGCCTCCGGCCGGTAGGACGTAAACCTGGACTTTCAACTTCGAAGACTACGGGAACCGTATTTTTCCTCGAGTAACCCCCTGTGGGGGTCACGACCTCGCCCGTGGTCAGAGAGGGTTCGTGTGGTCCAGTGACCCCTTAGGTTCTGTTGACAGGGATATCGATACTTGAATGGAAGGTCAGTTTTTGAACATGCTTCTAGGTCTGCATAGCTACGCTGCTGGCCAGCCGAAGTACAACGGGATAGGATTTGATGTCCCTGGTAGGGACCCCCATGTCAGACAGGTCGAACGTGAGGGCTCTGACAAAGTGTAATGCGCCTTGTTCCTGTTCTGTCTTCTGATGAACGATTGTAACGAAATTCCGCTGCGTTTTTAGGAAATGTTTTAATGAGTTTATGTGTGCATCTTTTTTTCTTTCTTTTTTTTGTTGTAATCCATTGTGAGAGCTGAATTCAAGGGGTGACAGCCTAATGTCTCCCTCCAATGTAGCCCTTTGCGGTCGTCTGGGAGATAAACAACGTTCTCTCCCCCTCTCTCTCTCTCTCTCTGCTCTCTGAGGTCACGTGCAAGATGGCGCCCAGCTAAGGTGTTTTGATCCAGTCGTCCGCAAGTATGTCCTTTTCTCTACAAGTGTTTTGAATTTCAGCCGACAAAGTCAGTGAAGAGTAGAACTATTAGTGTGGGGTGACAGTGGATCATCATCAGAATGACAGACATTCACTCGGTGCTGGAGGGCCAGAATTGGTGATTTCAGTGATGTCGTCTCTTCTCATCTCACCCGTCAACAAGTGTGGTCACAGTCCGAACAGTGTAGTGACAGTGTTGCTGAGCTGTCAGCTATGATATCCTCTGTGTGTTTCCAGTGCTGGTGGCTGTTTTCCACTTCACTCCAAAAGATGTGAAACATGTGCATTGGTGGCAGAAAAGTAAACGAGAGAAAGCAGAACTTTCCGGGGGAACTATGTGGCGTGGCGTGTCGGTGGTGTGTCAGAGGTCAGTGACGGCTTGTGTTACGCTTCTGTGTTGGTGCCGACACCTGTCGCCGTGCTGCGCGTTGCGAACGCCGCGCACCCTGAACGTAAACAGCTTCTAAGCGGAGATGTGGAGACGGACCCTGTTCCCACCCAGCATGACAAGGACATTCCAAGGAATGGACGAGGAGATGACAACTTCACCGACTACATCTAGGAAGTGTCCAGTGCGGCATCGTGGCACAAGTCCCCAAGGCCATGAAGCAGCAGGCTGACCAGCAGGCTGCGTTGATCAGAAATGACTTGAGAGAAATCAAATCAGAACTGGACCGTGTTAAAAAAAAAAAAAAAAAAAAAAAAAAAAAAAGGCGCAATGGAATTAATCAACGATGTGCTAGCATGGAGAGAGAACACCGCAAATTGACTGAAGTTGTGAATGACGCTGTTTCAGACAACGGTTATCTGCATGATGAGGTGATGGAGGAGCGAGAAATAATCAACAGTCTGAACTCCATTGCACAGGGGATGAAACAGGAAATTACACAGCTGAAGTGTGAAGGAGATAGGCTGGAAGAATAATCCAGGAGAGAAAATCTAAGGATATTTGAGAGCCCCTGTCGAGAACGAAGACGGTGACACATGTGTCAAGGTTGCGCTAAACACGTGACAGTGCTATGACAGATGGTAGGGTGTGGTCACCACATGATATTGTCCGGGCGCACTGAATAGGATATGGTAGGATATCCACGACCAAAGATCGTAGGTCTTACTGGATGGAGAGACAAGGTGTCTATTTTAACTGATCGGGAGTTACGAGACAGACTTGAAGAAAAGGGGGTGCATGTGTCCAATGACGTAACACGAACGCAAATCTCCACCACCATCGCACAGGCAGGAAGAGAAGGCAACAAGGCCTACTTCAGTCGCGGAAAGCTTGTGGTCAGCCCCTTGCCACCCGATCCCTGGACAGAGCTCTGGCGACAATGGCGACAATTTCCACATCGACAGCAGACAACCCACAAACAACAGCCTCTGTGACAACAGGTGTGGGAGGTCAAGGCCAACAAGAGACAGCCAATCACGGCGTGCAGTCCACATTTCTGGTGACGTTGGCATGACGTCATACAGCTTCCGGCGCCAGAGCGGATTGGCTGGGCATGGTTTACTTTCTCCACATGACCCTGGTGTCTCCCCGGGTCAACCTGCGAGCGGTGATGGGTTTCCACGACGTGACGTCACATCCAACGGGAGCAGTTCACACGCGCTACGAGTCTGGCCAAACGATTGGCAAGCAGACGGGGCTACGCGGCTATTTTCGGAAACCGTCCAACAGGTCGTCCCCGGTGTCCGTGACAGTGCAAGGACATTGCGTGACCGAAAAAATAGGACAGGATCGATCCTCCCAATGGATGGACTTTAAAAAAAATTATGATGTTGAAAATTTACGAAATAAGCTAAGTGGTTTATCTTTCATTAACTACCTTAGTTGCTTTGAGTTTGTGTCTTACTGAAACATTTCTGTGATTCAAGTTTTCATAATAATATTTTTTTCCCTGATCATGTTAAATTCAAAGCAGCTGCGATTAAACTTCCCCATTAGAGCAGACATTCAAGAGGTGTTTTAGCACTGTGGAGGAAATGTATCGCCAATCATGTGAAAGAGATTAAAGTGGATTGTAATAACTGTGGCTATTGAAATAGCTAAGCATGTGTTTGGTGTTGATGAAAATGTAATATTCATTGCCCTGCTGTGTTGCTTCCGAAGGATCATCTATATATGAACACAATGACAGAAAAACGGTGTTGTAATGTTAGAAGAGCATTTGCTACAATGTATGAAGAAAGAGGAGGTTTACTTTATCTTGTTTGATGATATGAATGCAAGAACTGGACAAACACTCCACAAAGCGTACAATTTAGAATCCCTGCACACTGATTTGTTCCTAGTAGGTTTCAGGGATCGAGGGGCTAATGCCATGGGTGAATTTTTGAAAGAGAGAGAGTGAGAGTGAGTGAGAAAGAGAGAGAGAGAGAGAGAGAGAGAGAGAGAGAGAGAGAGAGAGAGAGACAGACAGACAGACAGACAGACAGACGGACATCGACAGGCAGACGGAGACTGAACAGTGGCAGACAGACATAGACAGAGGCAGAAAAACACACACACACACACACACACACACACACACACACACACAGAACATTTACTTTAAGTACAGCCCAGCCGACCACACAGGGCTCTTTACATGGCTCTTAACGTGTCGGTTAAAAAAACTTCCAGTCCGGAAAGAAAAACAATCAACAAAGACAACGTGCACCTGCATGCGTCAGTCGATGACATGGTAGCTAAGTTGCTGGCCCCTGAAGACCAGTAAATCCTGGCCGTGCTGGGAGCGCCAGCCATCCTGCTTTTTAAATAAAAGTGAGGGGAAAAAATCCAATATAACAATAAAGCAAAGAACAAACAAAACAAAACAAAACAAACAAAAAAAAAAGAATGAGAGGGCTGTAGCATTATCGTCGTTTTCACGACTCTTGTTTCGTTTTTGCATACAGTTACACCTTTTGTTGGATTTTCGATATCTAGTTTATCATGTTCTTATTGTTGTCCTTTGGCCCGGAAGTTAAAAAAGAATTCTATCGGCGTGGCTAGAAAAAAAACTGTAAAAGATGTTTCTTTTGTTCGATCCGTTTTGATTGGAAAAAAAAAAAAATAACGAACATCTAATCGAACATCTCGCGTGTTGCTTAGGACAAACGCACACTACAGAACGGACAGCTAGCGTCCGCTTCCAACCGTGTGCACCGTTTCACTTTACAACACAGCTGACATGTTGAAAATTGTTACCAGACACAAAAAAAAAATTGTGAGAGGCTTTTTTTTTTTTTTTTTTTAGAAAGAAAGACCGGTGAATGGTCCATAGGTAGCAGACACAAAGAAGAGACCACGGTAAAGAAAGTTTGAAATGAAATAGAAAAGTTAAACACAGACGTATTAGAGAGAAGGCAGGGATACAATATATATATATATATATATATATATATATATATATATATATATTACTACTATAAGGATTAAAACGAAACAAAAACACTCGCAACATTCTCGGAAGGGGGGGGGGGGGGGGGGGGAAGGGAGACAGAGAAAGAATCGAAAGAGATCAGACTCAAGATGATTTATCAATGGTTAGGCCATTGCCTTTTATGGAGTGGTGCCGGTTATTATATGCATCGTAGTACTCGAGCATCTGCACAGAGAGAGAGGGAGAGAGAGAGAGAGGAGGGGGGGGGGGGGAGACAGACAGACAGAGAGAGACAGAGAGAGAGAGACAGAGAGAGACAGAGAGAGAGAGCAATCTCTAATTCATTTTCTTTCCATTTAGTAACATCGAACATTTGTTACAAACAACCCAGATGTTGATTTTAAAGATCCTTTTAAGGGTTCCTTAAAGGGAAATATTAACATAAAACGAAAGGAAACCCGCTCCAGAACTTACGTATGACGGCTTTGTTGTTTCTTGCTGTTGTTGTTGTTTTTCATCTTTGTTTTTTTTTTATTATTGTGATTATTTTTACATTACTATCCAGAGTATCAGTAGTAATAATTGCAGAAATCCCGGCAGCAGCAACCGCAGAAAAAGTAGCAACAGCAGCAGCAGCAGCAGCAGCAGCAAAAGCAGCAACAACAAAAGTACAGGCAAATATATGCTTGGGAAAAAACTGAGGAGAGAAACATGTTGGGCATAAACACGAGAAGACAACTTGTGACAAACATGTAATATGAAACACAGAGAGAGAGAGAGAGAGAGAGAGAGAGAGAGAGAGGGAGAGAGGGGGCAGAGAGAGAGAGAGAGAGAGAGAGAGAGAGAGAGAGAGAGCACGAACGGATACAGAAGATGAAGAAGAAAGAAGAAGAAGAAGACAATAGTAATGATGGTGATGATGATAATGATGATGGTGGTGATGATGATGATGATCATGATCATGATTAAGAAGAAGAAAGAAGAACACGAAGACGAGTAAGGTAATGTTGCTTATAGCCCAGTCGACCGCAAAGGGCCATATGAGGGCAGTCAACACGTTAAAATCAACTCACAAGAAGACGAAGACGATGACGACGACGATGATGATGATGCTGAGAAGGAGGAGGGAAAAAAGAATAAAAAGAAGAAGTCATTAAAAAAAAATGAGACAGGAAAGTGAAGACTTAAAAAAACAGGAAGAATGCAAACAAGGACGATAACTATGACGATCACGGCGGCAATGACGATGCTAACGAACATGAGTAAAAATAACTCCAGCCAGCGGTTCTTCCAAACTATTCTTTCGTCTCTTGTTTCAAAAATGGTTTGCTGTGTACTCAGCATGTTTAATTACTTGACCAACCAATTCCATATGCTTGCTGGATACCCAAACAAATACAGCACGCGTATGCTTACGCCATCATCTATCTCATCCGCTTTCATTTCGGAATGTAAATTACTCGGTTTTTTTTCACCATAAAAGATTTTGAATAATGCAGAAGAGAAAACCGAAAGGAAAACCCGAAAAAAAACCGCAGTCTCCAGTCTTCCCATCCCCTCCACCCCCTCTCCAGGCACAGATACATGTCATATCTGGAAATCCCGACAGAATACAAAGCATATGAATATGCCAAAACAACCGAAGCTCGGCTGGTAAAACTGAACATTAACTAGTAGAAAATACGTGCTTGAAAGTATTTGGTGAAAGAATACCCCACATGGGGGAAAAACACATGCATTTATGTATGAGAAACTGTCACATTCAATATGACTGATTTCTCTGAGAACCATTGGTATTCATGTGGCGAGACTTCTGTGTTTCCAAGAACTTTAAATCGTTTGGGCATCCGCCAAAGAAATTTGGAATTTCTCTCTTGCTTCGAAGATACATTAAAAAGCTTAAAACATCTGAGCCAAAACCTGAACCAAACCAAGTCAATCTAATCTAGTCAAACCCATGTCGGTTCGTGAGTAAGCCAATCTAGTTCTAACGTGGAAGCCAAATCAAGGTAAAACAAACTAAGCCCCCCTCCCCCCCCCCCCCCCCCCCCCCCCCCCCCCCCCAAATTAAAAAAAAAAAAAAAGTTAACTAAAGCGTCTGTAATCTTTCCCCGTCTGCAACTCTGTAGACCACACAGAGCAACATGGAGACAGAGAGCGTCCTCACCCACACCAGGCCCATCCAAACTGTAGCACCACCCGACAGCCT
>JADBJO010000065.1:1202226-1219726 GCA_016801955.1 Conus betulinus
TTAACTATCCGAGAGATTAGCAGGGGAAAGTACACAGGGAAGAAAGAAGGTGAAGGGATTAGGGATGAACGAAAGAGAAAGGAGGAGGAGGGGTATGTTTCAAAGATGCACAAAGATGCGTTCCGTTGACAATCCTTTCGCCTGTGTTTCACCCCTCTGAAGAGGCCGTTACGTCTGCCCCAAGTACGCTGCATGCTGTCTGATTACATCCTGACATAGATCGACCGCCGCCTCTCGATAAGCTCAAATGAAACACAACGTGATTTTGTGCAGTTACATTGAGAATCAGTGGAGCGGGTCGGTGTGGAATGGACAGACTCTGGAAGAAATGGACCTCTTTCGGCGCTTAGTTCTAAGCAAGGACAGCATTTCAACAGAGGACGTCTTAACTGAGTTTTGTTCATCAAACTTACAGCAGATTTCACGAAAACTCCAGGCGTTCAAGAATCAGCCCTGAAGCATTATTTTCTGCATCTGATACGATGAACATAATACCACTATGTCAAGTAGCAAGACAACACAAACGACGGGAAAAAAAACCCCCCCCCCCGTAGTTATCAAAAAAAAAAAAAAAAAAAAAAAAAAATGTTGTGTACGTGAGGTGGGCCTGTATCTGGCCATTTTAGCTTGTCTGAGGTGGGCCTGTATCTGGCCATATCTGAGGCGGGCCTGTATCTGGCCATGTCTGAGGTGGGCTTGTATCTGGCCATGTCTGAGGTGGGCCTGTATCTGGTAGGCCTGTATCTGGCCATGTCTGAGGTGGGCCTGTATCTGGCCATGTCTGAGGTGGGCCTGAGGTATCTGGCCATGTCTGCCTGAGCAATGACACCCTGCACCCTGTAGGTACGGTGGACGGTGGTCATCCCAAGGCAAAGCGAAAATCTCCAAACTCACACTGGGACACCTTTAAGTACTGAA
Source organism: Conus betulinus (assembly GCA_016801955.1). Classification (NCBI taxonomy): domain Eukaryota; kingdom Metazoa; phylum Mollusca; class Gastropoda; order Neogastropoda; family Conidae; genus Conus; species Conus betulinus. The sequence goes on from JADBJO010000065.1 coordinate 1,203,145, forward strand.
CTGGTTTTAATGCAGCTATCCTGCTGTATTTGACTTTCATGGAGCAATGACAGAAGATCAGAGCCTGGGCTCTGAGGATCGTGGATCAGAAAGCCGTAAGCGCTTAGAGGGTCAGTGACAGAGCCAGATGTTTCCCTTCTCTCAGGTTCACATCTGTACAGACCTGTCAGCGCCAGAACTCATTGCTTTGTCTACTGCACACAACCAGGAGATCCAGGGAAGCCTATGTTTGTTGGAGATGCTGAAGTCGATGCCGGCATTCGTTGGGCGAGGAGACCACCCTCTCCATCCGGCAAGTACTGGAATAAATGGAACGTCCCCCAGTCCTTTCTCTCCCAGTGACAGTGCACGACACAAGGTCATGGTGAGTACCTATAAGTACCGACAGAATAAAAAGCTAGATATTGCGACGCACTTTCGTTGTCTTCTAATCGATATTCTTACAAGTGTGTGTGTGTGTGTGTGTGTGTGTGTGTGTGTGTGTGTGTGTGTGTGTGTGTGTGTGTGTGTGTGTGTGTGTGTGTGTGTGTGTGTAACGATTAAGTAGGCCTAACTTAAAACACACATGACGTTTACAGAGGGCAACAACCCCTGTTCAGGATTGTTAAACATGTCTTCGCCCATACCGCCACAACACGTTCACATGTACAGAGCTTGTACCAAACGAGACAGTTGACAGCACCCAGGGATTCGCGTCTTCCGACATGCAAGTAAAAGAAACAGTGATGGAGGGAAGAGAAACTTAAACAATGTATCTCAATTCAGTTTGTTTTCGATGAAGAGCCTGTTCATTTCTCAGAACAAGAAAAATAATGTCTGTATGGAATAGGGCTCAGAAAGGACATCTATGTTTTGTTGATAATGCACTATTTTACGCACCACCCACTCATTGCACTATGAATGGTGACGTTCTGTCTGGTCAAATATTGTTCGTAGAAGTTACACTGCAGACTGCAGTATTCAATGCACATTCAGTTCTAAAATAATTGAAGACGCACAGAATCCTTTCTACCATTAAACGTCAGTTAGGAGAACCCAGTTTTTGTACGCGCTCGCCTATGTTATGCCCATTCCTGACTCAACGACACTGACAGACAAGACTATAATTGTGCAATCTCCATATTCATTGACCCCTTTTCTCTGGTGCAGAAGGGTCCTTTTCATCAAGGAATCCAAGTTTAATCGTTGTGTAGTTGGGATGGATGTCAGTACAGTGCTTTTATCGACGGAGCTGGGGAAGAACGCAGAGTGCGCCTGCAATGTTGTGTCGTGGACAGAAAGCGCTTTGAGGGGGACAGTCGTGGCGTGCATTCGGCTTTCAGTGCCGTTCACCAAGTTTTCCACCAGCAAACAGTGTTCCTTAAGTCGAATAAATTCTCTTTTAGACTTGGCAAAAAAAGTTGAAATAAACAAGCCAACAAATCTGGGAGAGGCACAAAGGTCCACATGCATGTGCTCATTGGATGTACAGTAAATCGTCCCACTTGCGCTCCAGAATAGATTGAAATCAACGAAACTGAACAAAAAATGTAAGCCAACGATATCGCAAAATTGTTAGATAGTCCCAGAAGGATTTCAAAAGTAGCGATCACAGTGCATGTCCGCGGCGCCAGTTTGACATTTATCCACACTTTTGACTTCATACTACCTTTGTAACGAAAGAAAGAGACTTTGCATACTCTTGCTTCAGCGACTTTACATATCAAAAGTTCTGAAGGCAAAGACTCCAAATAACAAGCCTACATGTAGGAAGACACAAAAAACGTAAACTGGAAGGTGACTTGTTATCACGGAAGGAAAAATTGCTGCCACCTGTCGGAAATCACGGGCAATGATCCGTAAGTCTTGTGCAGGAAAGACAAAGAAACGCGATAAACAGAAAACAAACTACACAGCAGCGTAGGAGGTGTGCTATGGGATGCAGTACGAAGACTGGACCCACACAGCTGGGGTTTAGCACCTTGATGGATTGATGGTCGTTGAGGTCCTGCTCAAGTTTCCGGATCAACACTGTTCAGGGCGTCTGTACACGTGGGGCCTGGTTGACGCCGACATGTATTATGAATGCCAGAGTACGGCTCTGTCGTATAGTCTCTGAGCAGAATGGAACTGCATTGCGTCATCTTCATCACCATCATTCTAATTAATTATCACTGTAGCTTCATCCATGAAAGCAAGAGTCTTGCCAGGGAGCATCAAGATGGCTTGCCACCTGCCAACCCACTGGACCCCTCTGATCTGCCACAGCCCTGGAATGAAGACTTCACAAATCTTCATATCTCCACAACAGTTCCACAGGTTGCCGCAGGAGACTCTCAGGATGACATCGTCAAACGCACTCTCACACTAGCCATGATTGCTGAGAAGTACCCTGAAGAACCCTGGATACATGCGTACACCGACGGCTCAGCAACCAACGCAGTGTCTGATGGAGGAGCGGGCGTATTCATCAAGTCACCTGAGGGACACACCACCACAGCAGGGATACCAACTGGGAAACACTGCTGCTCCAATTATGCTGCAGAGAGTTCAGGCCCTCATGCAGGCAGCCTCCATGATTCATGATTCACAGAGCGACTGCACCCAGTTTTTTCTTCCTCTCTGACGCGCTGTCCGTCCTGGAGGCCCTTGCAGGAGACAAACTTCCTCGTCTAATGGAGGAACTCCAGGAACTCACCAAAAGTAGATGAGTAGTCCTGCAATGGGTACCTGCCCACTGCGGAGTCCCAGGGAACGAGGCAGCCGATCAGCTCGCCAAAACCGGAGCCAGAGGAAGACAACCAGACAACAGCGTCAGCTTCGCAGAGAAGAAGACCCTTGTGAAGGCTTTGATGCGACCACAACCCACAAGGGATGCCTTCCATCTTTTGGAGAGACAGGAGCAGGTGGTCATTATGAGACTCAGAAATGGCCACTGCCGACTCAATGGCCACCTGCATAGGAAGCTGAAGCTGGCGCCTTCCTCCTCCTGCTCCTGTGGTCTTGAAGACCAAACACCAGAACACGTCCTACAGACCTGTCCCCTTCTCAAGGGACTGAGAGAAACCGTGTGGCCAACGCCGACTCCGCTGCACACGAAGCTCCACGGCTGCCGACAAGACCTGGAGAAAACGGCTACATTCATCAACGAGGCTGGGCTGACGCTGTGAGGCGAACGAAGAAGAAGAAGAAGAAGAAGAAGAAGAAGAAGAAGAAGAAGAAGAAGAAGAAGACTACTATAAAAAAGGAAGAAAGAAAGACGAAAAAGGATCCGCTGGGATTCATGTTTTGCTGTCTTGGTGACTTTCATGTTGATTTCTTGCCTATGAACATGCCTGCTATGAGTTCATCAAGGTCATCGGTATCGGGAGCGTTGTCGGTCACCGGCTGGACGCGGTGGGACGGACGCTCAGTAACGCTGGTTCCACGACTAGCCAACTGTTGTCGTCAGCATAGGAGCTTGTAGATGGTGTCCTGTTTATGTTTGATCAGAACAGGCACCACCGACCACCACCAGAGTAACTGGGCAGCGGTGTGGTGTTTCCTCAGGTGGGTTGCCTCATGATGGCACGAAATGGATTGTTCCCTGTGGACTGCCGGTACTGGGCCTGCGATGAAAAAAACCTCTGATATGATTGTGTACAGGGCAGCCAGACATGCAGGGCATGGGAGTGATACTATTGAGGGAGCACGGAGGATCGACAGAAAAGTTAGCCAGAATAGGCCAAATGGCACAGCGCCAAACATCGTGATCCTTGTAATTCTGGAGTCGCGGGTTTGAAATCTCTGTCGAGCCGTTTCGGTACAGGGTGTACATCGCAGTTAACATTGGTTCTGAATCCGAATTTCCGCAAAAGTCATTTCCCGAAAAAGTTCATAGAATGAGACTGCAAACCGAGATTCCTTGTGTGAACCCACTTCCAGAAGAGAAGGCCAGACTGGCCATAATCACACAGCATGCATCGTCTGCAAACATCAAAGAAATGAGCAAAACTTACGATATTCGGCCGAATGACGCGGGAAACGAATAATGAGCACCAGCAGAGACCTTTTCGGTCCGCTCTACACAGGCAGCGGCCTGTTGAGTGAACGTTAGCGTTGAGAGAGTGGGCCTCTGACCGAAGACAGCCGACACGCAAGTGTAAAAAAAATGATTAAAAGAAGAAGAGAAATTCTTCTAGCTTGGAACGAACTAAAGAACAAACCGAATCAACGCGTTTTTAACCTTAGAACCTTTACAGGAGAGAAACTAGAGTAACAAACATTCTGTAAGCGGTGCAGTAACACACCTTATATTCTCTTGCCTCAATACCCCCCCCCCCCCCCCCCTCCCCCGTACTGTGACATCACTGCCAATGTGACAAATGCTATTGTGAATATAAGATGAGAGGGGAGAGAAAGAAAGGACAAAAGAAGAGTTCCTGTGTAATGTTATATATACTCAGAGGCATAAAAAAAAAACGCGAAAAAATAGAGACAGTGCACGATTGTTCACATTGTGAACAGGACGTAAGCAATGTCGATGGCACGTGCAACATTAGCAATACGTGTGTCTTGGCGGTTGTAACCTCGTAACAGTGGGTGAATGTTGCCGGGTCAGCGTTTTTGGCACGAGGAGTGCATTTGCCATGTGGACTACCTACGCCACGGGCATCCATGTGAATTGCAACTCAATGTGGCCCCGATTATGGGGCTATAAATTTCCAACCCCCCAGAAAGTACAAATTATCCCTTCCAGCGGCGCCAACATAATGCCGAGACTTTCCCGTCAAGATCGTTGCATAGCAATGGGGCAACTGCAGGCCGGGGTTCCAATGAGGCAGGTCGCTATCGCATTCGGAGTCCACATTTCCACCATCTACCGCCTTCTGGACCGCTTTCAAGCAAGAAACACCACTGATGACAGACCGAGAAGCGGCAGACCGAGGGTCACCACAGCAGCCCAAGACCGCCATCTTCTGCGTCAGCATCGACGGGAGCCTTACCAAACCGCTGCCAACACAGCCAGGAACACCGTCGGCAACCATGGCAGGCCAATCAGCAGCAGGACCGTGCGTCGCCGACTGAACACAGTTGGTCTCCAATGCAGGCGTCCAGCCCGGCGACCTATCCTGACACTCCAGCATCGCCAGAACCGTCTGCAGTGGGCACAGATCCACGTGCATTGGCACCATCGGGACTGAGGCCGAGTCCTCTTCAGTGACGAAAGCCCGGTTCTGCGTCGACCCAGGCGATGGCCGCATCCGGATCTGGAGAAGAGGGGGAACGCTTCACGGATGCCAACATCACCGAAAGGGACCCATGGGGTGGTGAAAGCATCATGATCTGGGGGGGCTATCGGCATGAATCGCCGTATTGGGCCAGTCATCTTCCAGAATGTGGGTCCAGGACGTGGTAACGGGGTCACTGCTGCTGTTCATTACATCGACCAAGTTCTGAGGCCCCACGTCCTGCCGCATTTCCAGCGGCATCCACAAACCTGTTTCAGCAGGACAACGCAAGGCCGCACACTGCCCGTGCTACGCAGAACTTCCTGAGGCAGAACAACATCAATCTGCTGCCTCACCCAGCCCGTTCTCCCGACCTTAACCCAATAGAGCATTTTTCTGGGATGCCCTTCAGAGGCAGTTGAACCAGCTCAACCCCAGACCCCAGACAGCAGCTCAGCTCTCTGTCGCTGTGGGCCAGGTGTGTGTGGCAAGTCCCCCAGAGGCAGACCAACACTCTGGTGCGCTCGATGTACCGCAGGTGCACAGCTGTGATCAATGCTCGAGGTGGTCACACCAGATACTGACATTCTGCTGTTAACACAGGGTCAAGGTCAAGTTCATGTGACCTTATTTTCTACCAGAATGAACTTTGAAAGGGCAGTTTTGCGGTGTTTGATTACTTTTCGCACTTTCTATTCCCAGTTCAAAGGAATCGTTGGCCAAATTAAATCAAAATTTCCATGCAGTTTGTTTTCGCGTTTTTATGCCTCGGAGTATAGATAATGAAGGAAGAGAAACAAAAATTACCAGTCTCTGTTTAGGTTTCATATCTGTCTAGTTATCACCATATCGTTTGTTGCCAACAACACGAATGTGGTCTGTAGGGTGTTGTAGAAATCATTACAGAAGTTAAAAAAAAAAAACTCAGGTGTTTCCTGCTTTTTTCAGAGCACTGCGGATAAAGTGCAATAGAGATCTGATTCAGTGTGTTGTAGAACGTTTGCTGATTGATTGATGTTTTCTAATCATATTGATATTTCTCCCCGGAGATGGAGTATGGCTGCCTTAATGGCGGGATAAAAAAACGGTCATACACACAAAACTCCACTGCCTGTCTATACAGGCAGTGTCCTCAGGAGTATCAGCCTGGGTACGCAGAAAGAAAGAAAAGAAAATTGATAGTTTTCATATCATCAAAAACCATCTCTAGTTGGTAGATATTGCATAAAATTAATGCTTCCCAATAATGGACATTTTTCGATATCACTCGAAACGTTCCCTGAGTACTTGCTATTTTCTACGCAGTCTGAAATGTTCTGTTATTGGTAGATATTTGCTATATTTTTTTTTAAAAATTCCTTGATTGATAGATGTTTCGATATCGTTTGAACATCGCTTAAAACGTTAACTAAACGGTAGGCATTTATGTATCTGCGAAACATTCCCTAGATGGCAAGTATTTTCTATATACTTTTTCAAACGTTCCCATTTTGATGAAATTTCAGTTCTTTATCATTTTATGTGTTCCATTGTTCGTTCGTTTTCTTTCATATTATTTGAAGCATTTTCTTACGGAAGTTTTTTTTTTTTTTTTTTTTTTTTGCACCATCTGAAATTTAAGCTGTGTGAGTACCAGCCGAGCACAAAGAATGGTGCCAGCCCCTTCAAGAGACAGAGGTCTTCCATCAATGGTCGGATTCAGGAGGTCCATTTCAGTCCTGCCACTGCGCTTTCACCTTGCCACCTCTGGGGCTGAGCCAAGGTGGAGGGCGGGAGAAGAAAGCACGAAGGAGCAGAGGAAGGTGGATAATAGGCGGGAGGGAGGAGGAAAAAGAGAAATGGCGGTAGAGGGCACTGTGTGTGTGTGTGTGTGCGTGCGTGCGTGCGTGCGTGCGTGCGCGCGCGCGCGCGCGCGCGCGCGTGTGTGTGTGTGTGTGTATGTGTGTGTGTGTGTGTGTGTGTGTGTGTGTGTGTGTGTGTGTGTGTGTGTGTGTGTGTGTGTGTGTGTGTGTGTGTGTGTGTGTGTGTGTGTGTGTGTGTGTGTGTGCTGTGTGTGTGTGTGTGTGTGTGTGTGTGTGTGTGTGTGTGTGTGTGTGTGTGTGTGTGTGTGTGCGCGCGCGTGTGCGTGTGCGCGTGTGTGCGACCTTCCATAATGCTGTTTGTCTTTTCAAGATCATGCAATCATGGACACTATGCTTTGCAGCATAGATTTGTAGGTTGTCACTGCCAATATTTCATTTCGATATGGTTAACTTAAGTCTGGATAAGGTGTTTTCATAGTACTTCTTTGGATTTATCCTGCTTTCCGTTTTCACCTGCATTTTCATAATCTTTGGGGGAAAAAAACAGCAAACACAAACCGGAAAAATTAGAGAGCGAAACAAAAGATTAACATTATGAGAAGACTTTGACATATCATTACCCATACACTGTGATATTTGAAGCACAATACAATACAAGGTGGTATATGCACTAGTATGTTCTGCTGAAATTACTCTAAATACTATTGTCTAGGACAGCTGTACGGAAAACTAATTTCATCTTCCGATCGCATGTTTTTAAATGTAAAGGAATGGTATGGGCGTAGAAGAGGTGTGTGTGTGTGTGTGTGTGTGTGTGTGTGTGTGTGTGGATAGACAAGAGGGAAAGTTGAGGACGGGTGATATAAGAGGAGAAGACGGGGGAGAGGAGAAACTGGTGAAACTGGTTTCGAGCAGAAGGTAAACCCCATGTGAACTACACCTTCCTACAACCAGCGCCTATCCACTGCACCGCTGGCAACAGCGTCCACGCACTCGCTTAAAATCACTACGCTTCATTACCTGTCAGGCTGCTCTGGGGCTGCATTGTCCGACAGTTTCCTATGTATGGCCGGGACCATTTCTTCTCCTGTGGCACTCCGTCCGGTCATCTCATCCACCCGTTCTCCTCTAGCGTCCTCTCCCCTGGCCGGGGGTCGTGAGGGTGCTGTTGACAAATGTCGGGACATTCAGGGCCCTTTTTCTTTTTTTTTATAGGTCTCTCTCTGTCTCCCACACAACAGGAGAATCCTGAACGGCATCAGGACCGGAACTGTTATCGCGTATGTGTTTGAAACAGTCAACAGCTGGTTAAACATCTTTCTTTTAAACAAACGCAGAAGTACCAACACATATACATAGAGCAGCAACGCGCCGAAACTACACTTGACTACAGTCTTCTTTTTTTTTTTTTTTTTTTTTTTTTTTTTTTTGCTGTCGTTTGTTCGATGTCGTGTATCCACCACAGCTCTTACTATTGTTTGCTTCATGACGGGTATCCACACAGCTCTTACTATTGTTTGCTTCATGACGGGTATTCACCAAAGCTCTTACTATGGATTGTTTGATGACGGGTATCCGCCATAGCTCTTACTGTTATTGCTTGACGTCGGGTATCCACCAGAGCTTTTACTTCTTACTGTCGTTTGCTTGAAGTCCTCCAGCATGACTTTCATCTTGTCGGTCTAATCTCTGCACTACTCTGAAACTGTCAGCTGAGGTGGAATCTGTCTTGCATCGTGACGGTTCCATTCCTTGTCTGTCTTGTCTGAGTATTCCGAGGGCGTTCAGATTAATTGGGTCACCTTCCCTCAGTCGTAACCATGTGGATCTGGACATTGCTATTGTTCATATCTGTCTGCCTGTTTGTCTGCATGTCCGTCAGTCTGTCTGTATGTCTGTGTGCATGTCTGCCCGCCTGCCTGCCAGCATATTTATCTATTCATCTGTCCGCCTGTTGTCTTCCCGCTTCTCTCCCTCCCTCTCTGTCTCTGTCAGTCTGTCTGTCAGGCTGTCTGTTTGTCTGTCTGACTGTCTGTCTGTGTCTGTCTGTCTGTCTGTCTCTCTCTCTCTCTCTCTCTCTCTCTCTCTCTCTCTCTGGGCTGACCTGTCTGTCTGTCTCCCTGTCTACATGCCTTCCTGTCGGTTTATGTGCGTGCCGGTCCACTTGCCTGTCTTTCTGTCTGTTCATACGTATGTGCGCCAGTAACCCACCATTATATAAAATAATACGTGCCATACTGTACATTTGTCAACGTGGATACTATCAAGAGATTACTTAGGGATCTGAAATCTCTGGGTCCAATACTGACAAAATACTAAGATTAAAAAAAAAAAAAAAAAAAAAAAAACGTTCCCAAACAAGTATCAAAAAGCAAGCAAGCAAACAAACAAAAAAAAACGACGTCCTAGAAAGGGAAAACAACATGCAGGGTTGCTGGAGCAGCGGAGAGCATGCACAGACTGCATTCCAGCATGGGAAGCTGTTTTCATTGGACCGTGATTGTCTTCTGTGACAGTGGAATGTTCTTCGCTTGGAGTTTGACCTTGTCAGCACACCAGTGTAACGTTCTGTCATTACATAACGCCTGAAGTCGTGCCACAGTGGGCAGGAAAGGACATGCGCCCAAACTGACCCTAGGTGATGGTAATCAATCCATGCCGACCTCCCCTCCCCCCCCCCCCCCCTTTTTGTCCAAAAGTCAACCCTCTCCTCCAGAATTCTTAGTTTCCCAAACGACAAAAGACATGAATCGAAAATACGCTTCAGCTAAATTTGAGGAGTTGGGGGTGGAATGGGGGTGATTCTGGACCCAAACCAGAACTACTCATCACCAGCTTCAACACCACACTCCGGTGAGTGAATTGGGGGCAAGGTCCAAACACGCCATGGCGTCAATGTACACACGAGCCGGGGTTTACTCACCATGTGAAAATGAGCACATACACAATGCGCAGGTTCGCGCATGTATGTGCACTCTCTCTCTCTCTCTCTGTCTGTCTGTCTGTCTGTCTGTCTGTCTCTCTCTCACACACACACTCACACACACACACACACACACACACACACACACACACACACACACACACACACACACACACACATGCAAACATATACAGACACAACCACACACACATACAAAAACATTCACACCTGCAGGCTCGCACACACACACGCGCGAGCACACACACACACACACACACACACACACACACACACACACACACACACACACACACATACTAGCGGATACACACCTACACATGCGTGCCGCAAGAACTCGCGCCCCTCCCCCCTCCACCTCCCTCACACACACACACACACAGTCATACACACTGAACTAATTTTCCATGTCTGCTCATTCACTGGAAACAAGATTCACTGATAAGCCATTCAGTCCCTCCCCTCACGTCTGCCAAACAAGTTCCCGACAATGTGATCAGATTCTCTCCCAGCTGAAGAGAACATGGAAATTCCAGAGTTCCTGAGAACCAGTCATCGGAGGAGTGTCTGGTAGTCGGTCGAAAGCGGAAGAGGCGCTGACGGACTTTTTTTCCTGACCACCGGAACCTAGATTGTCCCCCAAATAATCCCAGCATTCCAAGATCATAGGACGGCAGGAAACCGGCAGTTACCCGATCAGCACAGATAACAGAACCGGAAAGTAAAGCCAATAAGTTAGCGCGCGTGCCAATTTTGCTGAAGCAGGAAACGGAAGACTGCATGGGCTGACGTCGTGCGATTGCGCTCGGAGCGGCTTAGCATGAGCTTTGTGAGCGATTACACTATTTGTCCATGTTTTTCTTTTCATTGACTTTTTTTTAGTCGCACAGTATCAGACGTCCATGTTGGACACATATGGACACTCGTTTTCTTTCAGAATGAATATAGTTTGAAATAGAAGGATTGAAAATGATCTACCCTTTCATCCCTTTTGGATGAATGAGGACACAAAAACGAAATATACAAATGGGATCACTGCATCTTTAACACAAATAAAAACAAAACAGCCGTGAAATTAACGCAAGAAACAAATTTATAGGAGCAAGAAACAAACAAATTGAAGATATATTTAAATCTGATAAGAAAACCTTTTGGCTCAATTGGGACCACAAAGCCTTCGCAAATTTTTTCAGCGATTATTCAAACTGGGTGGTGTCTTCTTTCCAGCTGAAATAAATAACGAACACTTAAGTTGATAAACATGATTGACACTTTCCTGAAGCCAGCCTGTTCGAAAGAATTGTATATTTGGGGTAGTTCAAACATGATTTATTTTCTAATCTTTGAGGGGTTTTTTTTTTTTTTGATGATTTATCTCCGTCAACAGTGAGAGCTCAGAACTGTTTGTGGTCGGGTTTGATTCATTAGTTTACCACGTGCACTTTGATTTTATTTCCCAATAGCAGTCACTCTGAATCTTATCCTGGTGTGTGTTGAACAAGTATATTAGTTTTAGTTTTTTTTTTTTGAACACTCGGGATTTACCACCCTTACCTTTCTCTCTTTCCTCCCTCCTCCCTAGTTCTCAATAATGCAGCAACTTTTTTTTTTTTGGCATCAGTTATCGGATCAATGGAGTCCCTAAGGCGGTACTTTTTTTTTTTCCTACGCCGCCGAAATCCGCCTCTTCATTTTTTGGTGCTTCACATTTGTCCTCTTCATCTCTGCCAAAAAAAAAAAAGTGAAAAAAAATCAAAAACAATTTTCCACTACTTTTTTTTTTTTTCCTCTCTCTTCTTCAACCAGTCTCTTACACACCATGCAATGTCTGTATGTTCTCCCAAATGGACATATTTTTGCTGATTTAAGTGTATTGGCGTTTGATACAAAGTGTCTGGGTTTGTTAATGTTCTAATGTGTGGTGTATTGGCACTTTCACTCTGATAATATGCTGCTTATGTAAACATAACAACATACATGAAACAAAAAACAAAACAAAACAAAACAAACAAAACAAAAAAAACCTGCATTAGTTTCTTTTCTTTCAGTTTTGCCAGAGGGAGAGAGAGAGAGAGAGAGAGAGAGAGAGAGAGAGAGAGAGAGAGAGAGAGAGAGAGAGAGAGAGAGAGAGAGAGAGAGAGAGAGAGACAGACAGACAGTCAGAACGACAGACAGACAGACAGACAGACAGACAGACAGACAGACAGACAGACAGACAGACAGACAGACAGACAGAAGAAGACAGACAAAAGACCAAATGCTAATAGACGCTTCAGAAATGTACATCAAACTTTCGATGCAACAACATTCTGTCATGTTAGATACTATTTGTGGAATCTACGCAGCAGATTGCAGCAGCCGGTGCACATACACTCCTAAAATGATTAAAGACGAAGTCATCTAATCCTTCCCTTACACTCAATCCAGAATTAACGCCAGTGACAGACAGGCCTATATTGGAGCAGTCTCCGTAGTCATTACCCCCCTTTTCTGTGGTGCAGAAAGGTCGTTTTCATCGTTTTCACCGTTGTGGAATTCGGTTAGACTTAAGTAAAGTACGTTCACTAATGCAGTAGGGGAGGGGCGAATGCTGTGTGCGCCTTTCATGGCTTTTTTTTTTTTTTTTTTTTTTTTTTTTTGACAGACGTGCTTTTTGAAGTGGACACAGTCATGGCCTATGTTGGGCTTTCAGTGCTGTTGGCGTTCTTTCCAAACAACAAAACACGTTGCCTAAGTGAACACTATCGCCTGTCGTGACATTACTGCTAATCTAAGAAATATGAATGAAATGTCAAAAAAATTAAGAAAGAATATAAAAAAAGTAAATAAAACAGTTCTCTGGGTAAATAGAACGAATGGAAGCAATAGTACTAACAAGTGATCACTTTCTCTTTAGGCTTTATTTTTGTCTAATTATGAATGCAATATCTGGTGTAAATAGTAGAGATAGTGTCGTTAAAGTGGCGCGCAGGCTGTACGGAATTTTCTTTTTTTTAATTATGTATTGTTCTTATTTTGTTGTTGATCAGTAACACTATAGATAAATGCACCAGATAGAAATTGTTCTGGCTCAGTGCTTGGTGAATCGTTCCCTGATTTGTTGATGTTGCCTATATCATTTGAAGCGTTGCTTGATTCTTGATATTTTCTGAATCATTGAACGTACTTTGATAGGGGCATATTTTTGACATTGAAATCTTCCCTGACTAAGAATTATTTTCTATAGCACTTTATTATGTTTTCTGATTAATTAATGCTTTCGATATAATGTAAACGTACCACGACTGGTTGATACTTTCTACGTGATTTAAAATCTTCTCTATCGGCAGATGTTTTCGATCTTATTTGTAAGGTTCCTTTTGTTAAAGAAATATTTCTACATCATTTGAAGATTATCTGAAAAATTCCCACGTTAGTGTAATCTTTCTATGTCATGTGAAACGTTCCCTCGTCGACAGATGTTTTGTATATCTTTTAAAACTTCTCATTTGACGTTTTTCCCACATCATTTAAAGTTTTTTTAACCATTGTTATATTCTATCTTTTGAAACATTCTATTGTTCGCTTTTTTTCTACTTACCTGAACGTTTGCATGTTGGTAGATTTTTTTTTTCTACATCAATTGAATCGTTCCATAGATCACTGATTTTAAAAAAAAATTCATTTAAGCATTTCCTTAGTGGTTAATGTTTTCATTGTAATTTGAAATGCTCTCTTGTTTTTTTTTTTTTTTTTTTTTTTTTTTTTTTTTTTTTTTTTTTTTTTAATAAAATTCAAAACGTTCCCTCGTCGGTAAAATTTTCTCTGTCATATGAAATGCTCCGTTGTCGGTACGCATTTTCTATGTCATTTGAAACATACTCTTTTTGGTAGATATTTTCTTTGTCATTTAAAACATTTCTTTGTTGTAGGCATCTTTATATCATTTGAAATTCCTTTGTCCGTAAATGTTTTCTATTTCATTTCAAACGTTCTGTCGTTGGTAGACATTTTCTTAATCCTTTGAAACGTTTCCTTGTGGGTAGATATCTTCTACATTATTTGAAGCGTTCCCTCGTTGGTGGATATCTTTTTATGTCATCTCAGAGACGGTTTCTTTACCATTTTCTTTCCCATTTGAAACGTTCCCTTGCCAGTAGATATTTCAGACATGGGTTGAAAGAGTAGCTGTGTGACCAGCAGCACTGCACAATGAATGGTGTCATTCCCTCTAGGAGACAGGAGTCTTCGATCAATGGTGGTCGTCAGGAGGCCAATTTCATGTCCTGCTAATGCCCGTTCATCTCGCCACCTCAGGGGCGAGGGGCGAAGACAGGGGGCGGGGAGCAGAAGGGACCAAGGATAGGGAGAAGAAAGAAGACAGGAAGAAAGAAAGAGGAGAGAGAGAGAGAGAGAGAGAGAGAGAGAGAGAGAGAGAGAGAGAGAGAAATGGCGATAAAAAGACATTGTGGGCAGCTTAATGTGTGTGTGTGTGTGTGTGTGTGTGTGTGTGTGTGTGTGTGTGTGTGTGTGTGTGTGTGTGTGTGTTGGTGGGTGTGGGTATGGGCGCGTGGGTGGGTGCTTGACTGTGGTTGTATGCACGCGCGCGTCTCAAAGTGGTTTGTAATTGAAAGTAAACGGTACGTAAATTATAATTTTCTCCAACCAACAACGCCATCCATAGCTTACAAACAGATCATGCTCCTTCTGTGACACTCAGTCCGTTCGTGTTATCCCCCCCTCACCCCTCACCTCCTTCCTCCGTGGCCGGGGATCATGAGGGTGCCGTTTGACAAATGCTGGAACAGTCAGGGTTCTCTTCCATCTCTCGCTCTCTGTACTCAAAGCAGTGGAAGAGGCACAAAGATCTTGTGGATGGACGATGCAATCTGGCATTTCTTTTTTAAACGGTGAGCAGGTGGATTCATCTATGTTATTGAAAAAAAAAAAGCCCCAGAGTTCAAGCTCATAGATACAAGATTATCCACAAGTCGAAAGGTTATGGCAGCGGTCGATTCGGTATCTTCCTCAGTGTTCTGGGCAACCGTTACTGTCCTTCTCTTGATGCCTTGTACTCACTTCAGCACCCCACCCTCCATTCCCCACCCCCCTTTGGTGTCGTCAGCTAGAAGTCTTCCAGCACGACATTGATATTTGCCAGTGTAAGCTCAACATTTCTCTGAACCTGTCCGCTGAGTTGGGTTCAGTCTTGTGTGGAGCAGCGACGGTTCGATTTCTGGTCTGTCTTGCCGGAGTGCTCTGAGGAACATTACAGATGAATTGGGTCAGCGGCTATGGACGATTACCGCGGTACGTTTCGCGCAGGAGACTCACCATTGGTTTTAAACAGTCCTTCTTGTCTTTGTTGTTTGAATCAATGTTATGAATCACTATCATTTTATTTTAGGTTGCAGAGCCGTGTCGTGCTGAAGTGTTCCCCTCTTACTGCAGAATCTGCATCTCCTCCCACAGTAGAGAGTGAGGAACGGCCTTGGCGTCAGTGCGCAGTAAAAGATATCATCGGACTGAAATACAGTTTTGTGGGATCTTGATATGGATGTGTTTAATGGGATTGGCTTGCACGTGTAAATCTTCTCACAATCGTAGCACAGTTGACTAGGTGTCCTCCTGTTTATCTGCATGTCCGTCTGTCTGTTTGTCTGTCTGTGTGCCCGTCTGTGTGGGTCTGTCTGATTGTTTACCTGTGTGTGTATCTGCCTCTCCATCTGACTGCCTGTTGCACTTCAGTCTCCCTCTCTCTGTCGGCCTTTCTGCCGTCTGCCTGTTTACCTGTCTGCATATGTCTGTCTGTCCGCGTCTCTGTACGCCGCCAGACATCCTTCCCCCCTAAAACAAAACAAACAAACAAACAAAAAAAGGAAAGAAAAAACGAACAAACAAACACCCAAAGTACGTATGCCATACTATTCTATTGTTAGCAGGGATACCATCAAGAACTAATACGGTTTAAACTCTCTCGGTCTTAAAACTATCAAAATGCTGAAGGCAAAACAAACCATCAAAAAACGTGCGTAGAAAACAGTGTCTGGGAAAAAGACGCACTAGTCGTAGAAGCAGAGATATCTTAGCGTGTGCAGAATTTTTTGCTTCCCTGTCTGGAGATGTGTTATCATTGTCCTGTAATTTCCCGTCCTTTGTGATTTTGGGATATTCCTTGTTCGGAAGACCTTGTTAGTGCCCTGGGAATGATTCATGTTCACCAGGTGAGAGCTCTTTGGTGATGACGTCACCAGTTTCATACTCATTTCAAGTCATGTTGTTTGCAGCCCAGCCGACCACGAGGGGTCATCTCAGGGCCACGGTTTTGTTTCCTTGTTTATTTCATGGATGAAGAAAATGTATTTCAGGTTTTGAATACTCTGGCATCTTTTTTTTAAAAATTCGTTTTCAGATAAATGACACGGGATTCCTTCAAGATATTCTGTCTCCAAACTGGATTTTCAAATGTTTCATAGCTCAGTGAGTAGTAGTAATAAGAAGAAGAAGAAGAAGTAGTAGTAGTAGTAGCAGTAGTAGTAGTTGTAGTAGTAGTAGTGTTGGTAGTAGTAGTAGTAGTAGTAGCAGTAGAAGTAGAAGTAGTTTCATTTTACCTCTTTTAAAAAAAATTGTGATGTTACACGAGAGAGAGAGAGAGAGAGAGAGAGAGAGAG
>JADBJO010000065.1:1222226-1224726 GCA_016801955.1 Conus betulinus
CTGGTTACCTCTGAAGAGAACTATGCCGAATTTGGTATTGATTTACCTGCAAACAACTTATCAACGCATAAAACAACAGACGCAACATTAGCATAGCCCTGCATAGCTTTGGCATATTCAAAGCCATAAGTACACACCAACGTTCTACTATGTGTTGCTCAGTTTTGTTCTTCCTGAAGTATTGTGTCTGTACAACGTCTTGTAACAGCCTTGAGGAAGCCTATCTTCAGACGTTTCACGCACTTTAAGCCAGAATTTATCTCTTCGGATTCCATTGTCATCATCATCATCATCATCATCATCATCATCATCATCATCATTATCATCGTCATCATCATCATCATCATTATTATTATGATTAATAGTATCATCATCATCATCATCATCATCATCATCATTGTTATCACTACTATCATTATCATGATTACTAATGTATTGTTCTTGTTGTTGTCATCGTCGTCGTCATTATCAATACCATTGTCATCATCGTCGTCGTCATCGTCGTAATCATTGTAAGATGATGATGTGATGATGATGATGATGATGATGATGAGGAGGAGGAGGAGGAGGAGGAGGAGGAGGCGGAGCAGGAAGAGAAGGAAGAGGAGGGGAGGGTTATCTTCTTCTTCTTTTTTGTTATATCAGTTCTTGAAAACCATCCGGAATAGATTATATTAGCAGGAAAGGAAGAATCAACACAGGTGCAGTTACGTAACAAGCGCTCTTATCATTTTAACATGGGCTATGTTGATCCTTGGCACAATTATTACCGGATTGTTAAACCTCACACACAGAGTCCCTCATCCTTTCCAGATTAATGGCCAGGTTAGAGAGAGAGAGAGAGAGAGAGAGAGAGAGAGAGAGAGAGAGAGAGAGAGAGAGAGAGAGACTCTGTGTGTGTGTGTGTGTGTGTGTGTGTGTGTGTGTGTGTGTGTGTGTGTTGTGTTCTGTTCGTTTTCAGTGAGCATAAATGGTTATAGGCCCAGTATGGTCCAATGATACCCACATGGAGTGAATGAAGGCACGTACCAAAGTTACCCGCAATATCTGACGAGAAGGGTGTCCCTCCGCAGGGCTTTTTTAGACCATGCCCCGCACCATTCACTGGGTAGTGCTTCCGAAACAGGGTATGTGTGTGCGGGTGGTTTGTGAGGGTAGTTCTGGCTCAGATCCAGAATCACTCCCCCTCACATTCAAATGCAATGCGCTTTGATTGAACGTTTTATTGCTGTGAACACTTTGGAAATTTTGAAGGACGGTGGAGTGATGTTACACTGGGGACTGTTAATTCGTGCAGGCATGCCTGGTTTACTTCGGAGATCACCTGTGCATACGCCAGCCGTGTCGCTATTCGCCACGCAAACCACCTCTGCATACACCAACCGTGTCGGTATTCGCCACGCAAACCACCTCTGCATACGCCAACCGTGTCGCTATTCGCCACGCAAATCACATCTGCATACGCCAGCCGTGTCGCTATTCGCCATGCCCCTGCCCCCACGGGGATTGTCGCTACAACGCCCACTTGGAAAATCTGGTCACAGATCGAACGAGTCATGACAGACAGAGCCGGGCTTTGTCTATCTTTTCACCTGGTGGTTCAGCTGGCGTCTTATTTAAGTATAGCGTACTGAATGTCCATTAGAGCACGCAGGTCACCATCAGGTGTTGTGGGTTTGAAAGCTACTTGTGACCAAATACCATTTCCTTCTTAACGTGTTATCGTTCTGATGATCAGGGTGCAGTGCCAGACAAGTTCCCACCCCACACTCCCAGCATGATTATCACCGTGTGCCATATCCCCTCTGGGGATGGCGGGTGAACATTAAACGTCGGTGTTGATTACCAGAATTCTGTTGCGCTTGTTTCCCAGTGTTCTTTTACATGCTACTCATGGCGCCTGGCTTTATCGTGTGATCCGGGAGCTGACTACGCATGCGTGAGTAACTGCTGATGGCATCGCTCATTCTGGCTCGTTATCCGCGCAGTCGCCGAGTCAATTTTGTGGTAGGATGGACCAATCGGCACTGATCAGTTCATTTCGTGGTGCAGGCTCACGTGAGGGCTGGCGATTGAGATCGGCCGATATAAAACCAAAGAGTCGCTTGTTTGTGGAGAAGGAGGGGAATGAGTGGGCATAGATGAATAGAGGAAGGAACAGGTTGGGGGAGGGGGGGGGGGGGCGGCGGGGGGAGGAGGTGCGAGGGGGGGGGGAAGGAGGGGATCGGGGAAGAAAGCGAGAGAGGCACCAGCGAAACTATGAGCAGTAACTTCAGATGAGAGATAGATATAAAAGATGAGTGAAAATACAACGCATTGTTTCTGACTGACAACAGAATTTTGACAAATCTTAAATAAATGTCAGCGAACCGCCCAGAGAAACGTGGACAAACGAGTCACAAGACAAACCACAACAAAAGCGTTGCGCATTATACAAATATTTAGTTATGCTTTGCTCTGCTTCATATCATACGACGCTATTCTATGCTATGTTATGGCA